>JBAMBL010002665.1:0-289651 GCA_037043405.1 Drosophila subquinaria
AACTATCGATAAATTAAATGATATTTTTCAGAGTCACTTAAGCACGTGCAAAAACAAAAGACTTAGAACACAAACTTGCTCGTCAGCTATTTAATCATCAGCAACTAATTTAAATTCCTAAAATGGCAAACTTATTGTTTTTTTTATCATTTGTGTATTTAGTTGATAAATGATACATTTCTATAAGCTTTTAGAATTTCAGTTCCATTATTTTACGCAGATTAATTTGGCATCTTACAATTGTTATATTCTCTAATTCTTATTAATTTCAGAATGTTTTCAATAACTTTTTCAATTCTCCACAAATCGATTCGTAAAAAAAATACATATTTTTTTTTACTTTAACTGTACATCACTTGGTTTAAATATCAAGCTCAGCTTTTGGTTTATTGCACACTATTTTATGAAAGTTTAAAATTTCAGTAAGTGTTTATTCTATTGCTGTGGTGGATGATCGTTGATATATTGCAGCAGCCTAATGACATGATCTGGAATTGGTGGTGGTGTTGGCAAATGATCGCCTTGGGGATGGTATCCGTTTTCGTCGGCAGTGTAGGTTGTTACAATGGTTTCTCCTTCGGGCGAAACATATTCGAATGATCCAGTAATGCCATTGGCATTGCCAGCACTCTGTTGCCTGATACCATTCGATGTCTCGAATGAGTTTTGGAAATTGCCCTCCGCATCTGGTGGTGAATTACTCTCGTTGACGATTTCTGCATCCTTGTTAATGTGGTCGCCATGGGCGCAGACGAGTAGAGCAGCAATTATGCAAATTGACTGTAAGTTCAAAAATTGTCATTAGCTTTAATCCTGTAGAGGGGACTCGAGACTCCTTCTCTCTATCCACTCAAAAAACATCGCTCTACTCACTAGCTTGAACATCTTGGCTCAGTTGTCTAATTCACTATGTTTGGACGACATTGAGTGTCAAAGGCCTTTTATACATGCGCGTAGCAGTCACCAACGCAGTCGCCGCGTCGCAGTCGCAGTCGACGTCGTCGTCGTCGTCGTCTTCGTTACCATCACCAAAGCGTCATCTCTAATCTATTGCTTAGCTGCGCCGTCGACGCGTTGTACTAAATAGCACTAAACTTTAAATATCTATTTGCATATATTTTATTTTGATCAAAAAGCAAAAGTTGAAAAATGTTTAATTAAGTTCGTAGATGCAGTTTAATATGTATATTGGTCTCTTTAGGTAAAAATGTATATTTACATAGCTATGATTCAGCAAAAGTTAAGTGATGATTCCCAAAAAAGTAAATTTTATAAGTAGACTTAAAATCTTGGTCTATATGTGTAAATTTATTGTCAACATCAATTTATTTGTTAGCATTTGTATGAATGTACGAGTGTTTAGTTTGAGATTTTCTTTCGTCACTAGTGTGGACCGCTAGATAATTATCTAATTATTTCCTTATGAACAAATAATTAGCGTCATTAACAAAATTTTGTTTGGCAATTTTTTAATGAAATAAACACGTATATTTTAAGGCCTAAATCTCACAATTAGAATACAATTAAAAAAGTTTCAGTTATTGAAATACACTTTCAAAATCATTAACTAATGTGTGTAATATTATAATAAAAATATATTTATTATTTTTGTTGCTATTAGCAGCCAAAGCACAAATATTCTTGCAGGTAACAAAATTAAATTTACTTTTGTTTCTATAAAGCGAAATTAAAAGAACTCTTGCAAATATAAATAAAAATAATATTAATTTTTAGAATGAGAATTAAATGAATATAAGAATCTTCTAACTTCAAAAATAAAATAAGATTAGATGTTTTCTAATTTTTTGGATATGTAGAATTGTTTTATGCATTCCACAGAGAGTTGTGTAGTTCAGAAAAGCTTATCATTCTGTCAAAATATTACTACGATCAATATAAAATGAGATTTGCGAGCGTCTCCAATCACTTTATAAAGTTTATGTACCCGATTACTAATGAATAATCTATACCGAAAGCAGAAATCTAATTTACAAATGGATCATCTTGATCTTCATCTTCGTCGGCTGCCCCCGGCTGAGGTTGATTCAAAAGTGTGTATTTATGAACGACCTTGCACATCCAACAAATTTCGACAGCTTTGTCGAGATGGACAATTCGCGCCGGCTACCAAGCTGGGCACGCGCACCTGCCAACTCCAACCCTATCTTCAACTCCATCTTGATCTCCAAGCCCAACTCCAAATCAAATTCCAGCTACAGAAACAACAACATCTCTTTGGGGGGCGCCGTCGGCATTAAACATTGAAAGTTGGAACAAAGCGTAAAGTTGTTTTTAGTTGTTATGTATTTTCATGTTTATTTTTATTTTCATATTTGTTGGTTTTGTTTTGAAGTTGTTTGTGTGTAAGTGTGAACCACATAAAAATACACAAATAATTAAAGACTTAGTGAAAAATATAGAGGTGCATGGGGCAAATGCAAAACGGACACCGAATTAAAGCATGGAAATAAATTGCTGACAAATGACTCATGCATTTTGCAAGTCTCTCGTTTTATATTTTTTTTTGTTTTTCTTCTTTCGATTTTTTATTGATTATAGATGTAGTTAAGCACATTGTTGTTGTTAATGTTTCGATTATGATACGATACGTTTTTTGGCAATTATTGCTGCCCATTTCGCCTGGCCCTCAACCATGTTCCATGTAGTTACCAGTTGCCAGTTGCCAATTGCCAATGGTGTTGCCATAAAAAACCATTAAAACCCGTTTGTGGCAGATCGAATCCGAGTTGAGGTGCCATATAAAAGTCGCCATGTAGTTGACCAAAGCAATCAGTTGCAGTTGAAGCATCTTCCTTTTAACAACACTCAACCTCATCCCCAGTCACAAACACAGACAACTTAAAGTCAACATGTTCAAATACGTAAGTGCCAATCTAGAGTTTCATTCGTTCCCATTGGTTAATTCAAGTTGCTCCATGGCAGGTGCTCTGTCTCGCTCTCATTGGCTGCGCCTGCGCCGACAATATTAACAAGGACGCACAGATCCGCAGCTTCCAGAACGATGCCTCCGATGCCGAGGGCAATTATCAGTATGCCTATGAGACCAGCAATGGCATCCAAGTCCAGGAAGCCGGCAATCCATCGGGTGTGCGCGGTGCCGTCGCCTACGTTTCCCCCGAAGGCGAACAAATCTCGCTGAGCTACACCGCCGATGAGGAGGGATACCATCCAGTTGGCGACCATCTGCCCACACCTCCGCCCGTGCCAGCCTATGTGCTGCGCGCCCTCGAATACATTCGCACCCATCCTCCAGCGCAGAAGGACGACCAATAAACTGGCATTGGCATTGAACCTTTTCCCATTCCCATTCGCTTAGTGATCCAACCAGTCCAGTCCATCCAGTCATTGTTATATATAGAGACATACATTCGCACCTTTTAATTAGTTGTAGTTATCGTTAATAAAGCTCGTTGATCCTCCAGCTAGCGCTAAGTCGCAAAACAAAACAAAAAAAATAACAAACTTTTTATTATTGAAATGCTCCCAACATTTGTTAACAACACGAGACTTAACTCGTCTTAATTGCAAATTATCTCATTGTCCTCCGCTTTTTATCATAGCTAACTGAAGTCATTTCCGCATCTAAGAGAAACATTTGAAAAAAATTAAGCCAGAAGCTCCCAAAGTTCTTTAACTACTTAACACTTACCTCATTATTAGTTTCAGCAAACAGTTTTAATAGTATCTGAAGTAAATGTATCTAATTTTTTATATATACATTTTTTTATATATACAGAACAGACTAGATTTACTATCTATACTAATTATACGTGATCTAAATATATATAAACTGAATTCATTAAATTTTAATTCAATATAGTATTGAGCATTAATTCAAATTAATAGTGACAAATTACCAACACACTATTAAAAAGAATACAAATTTCATTTTGTATAAACATTTATTTCAGTATGTCATCAAAACAATAGCAACAATGTTCAAGTCCAAAATCAAACAAATTTTGCATAATATTTGCTTAGAAATTGTCATCAGAAGAGATTCCACTTTTGGAACCATTTTTAGAAGTATAAAAAATGATTACGATGTCATAATCAATATGATCTATGGCTAATAATTAAATATGCACTCATCATTGTTAATTTTTAATTGTTTATTTGGTTTTTGTAGTTATGGTTTTTTAACGATATTTTTAAAATTGAATTAAAGCTCGATTATGCCGAACTTTTATAGAAGCTTTGCAAATATTTGAGTTCTTTTCTAATTTTGGGCGAACTCATATGTCAATAGTATATTGACAATGTGAATACGGCAAATACCCGGAAAGAAAATCCTGTTTAAAAACTTATCCAAAATCTTTGGCAATCATAATAAATCGCCATCGAAATGGAATCTCATTTAATTTCCATCCAGTTTTGATTTGTGAATTCTGTGTAGAAGCATACTTAAATATTTATGAGCCGACGCACACGTCAGCCAACCACATTATTATCATAGTCATTATGATCAGCATGATCATGATCTTCATAATGATATATTTATTCAGATAATTAGCTAACAAGAGCTTAGTTGTTGGGGTCATCAATCCTAAATAAATACTTGAAACATGGCATTTTATTTGTTTTTCTCAGACGTGGGTGGAAATGGGAGTTTCTTTTCTTCTTCTGCTTCTTATAAATTATACTTTTGGCTTAAAACTGTCAATCTAAACATATGTCTGTGTTTTAGTTGGCCTAAACGAGTTATGCAGGCGGAAGAATATGGAATTTAAATGTGAGCATGTGACATGATTTATATATGTGTATGAAAACGGAACGAATAGAAAGATTCAAGACCAAGATCATGATATTTGCGCCACTTCAACTTACTAAAACTAACAACAGTTGGATACTAGTTGGTTTCGAATTCTACGTGCTAACAGATTATCAGACTTCTTCTTCTTCTTCGGGGCCACTTAAATCGTAGGATGGGGATGGAAATCATAGCGTATGGACTTTTGGGGAACCATCTTCGTTGTGGGTGCGAATGTATTCCAGGGATCTCAGAATATAGCTGGGTGTGGGCGGTGGCTGTGGCAGATGTCTGCCCACCACGTGGAAGCCCAGCTCATCGGCTATATAGCGTGTCTCGATGGGCACACCTTCAGGTGAGGTGTAGCTGAAAATTCCGATGGTCTCCAGAGCACTTCCCGCTGCCTGGACATCGATGCCGTTGCTGGTCTTGAAGGCGTACTTGAAGACGCCCTCGTCGTCCAGCGGAGAGACGCGATAATCCGTTATCTGGGCATCTCGTTCACTGCCACCGACCAGGCGGCGGATGCGACGAACTCTCACCAGCTTGGCATCCAGTTGGCTCCACAGCAGCGCCAGGCACAACAATGTGATGAACTGCATTGAAACGAAAACGAAACGAAACGAGAAACGAACTTCTTATCAGCAAACATAGATCGCTTTGGGGTCACTTGATATCAAATTCACAGATGGGAGCAAGGTCGTGGCTTACAAAATATCGCATATTTCCCCTCTCACAATCTCTTCACTTTGATGCGTTTTAAATTGTTTAATTATAATAATTTCTATGATTAATTTTTGATGTTATTCCAATGTTCGCTGTTGTTGTTTATAATGAGTTGTTAATCGTCGATTTATTTGGTGTTTTGTTTTCGATTCCGATCTACGGCGAACGTGATCTAAGCGCGAGCTGTGCGAGGTTCAAAGTTAGCCACCGTACTGCGGGCTGGTCCAGCGCTTGTTACCAACTTTATATATGAGAAATCATGGCCCAAAGCGAAATCGATGAAAAACCAATAAACATAATCAAAGTGTCAATAGTTTTGTTCAATCTTTTGTTTGCCCATACTTTGGTCGTCTCTCCATCTGCGTCTCAAATTATCATGCTTGATAACAGACCAAATCGATGCCCATTCAACCATTTCCGTTAAGCCGTGCCAAAATGCCCATAATGCTGTTTATTAGCACAATTCTGGTATTTATAACCATTGACTGCATTTTATGATCCCTTGCCCACAAAAGTTCTTGATTCCGAATACCAATTTAGGCTGTTTTTATGATTATCCATATCGGAATTCTAATCTGTCGTAAAATTTTAATCTCTAACCGGTTTCTGTAACGCCAGAATATATTGTTTTTAATTTGCTAAAATCATAATGTGGGTCAAACTCAAATCCCTATTTTCTCAAAACTTTCTTTATAAATTCTTTAGATATTCTATCTAATTAACAAGTATTTATAAAGTTGTTAAACGAACTTTTCTGGATAGATAAGCTTTAAAGCTGAGACGGAAGCTATTCTTATTATTATAATTATTAACCATAAAAATCATTCTAGTTATGAATATCTACAGCAAAGTTTAACTGGCCATAAAATCAGATAAAAAACTGAAGACATAAAAAAAATGAGAACTATAGAAGATAATCAAATCAAACACGAAATTCATTTCATTCCGAATCGAACAGAATTTTAAGTGGGCCAAACGAATTTCCAGCGGAAGCAGTTCCGTATTGAAATCGAATATGAGTCAACAAATATAAACAAATAAAAAATAAATAAGCAAATAAATTAAAGAACTACTCGTCTAAACAAAAGTGGCAACTGTTCTACAGCGTATCAAAGCCAATTAGCAACTGACTTGAAGATTGTCTGGAATCCGAGATTGGCCAAAAGATTCAAGATTGACATGTGATTTCTTTGGGACTTATTTATAACGGGAGATGAGATGATGCCTGTTATGCAAATGCCGTTAAGAATCGAAACCGAAAGCTGTCTAAGCTTATAAATGTGCATTTATATATGAATGAATTTACATATGCTTTATTTGTACCTGTGCTGACTGAGTTCACGTCAAGTCAAGTTTTGAAAAGAGCAGAGATTTCCAAGTACTAATAGTTAACACACGCACTGGTAAGGCGAGTTTTTCGTGTTTTTTATTTAGCAATCAACAGATTCTAAGGCTAAGTCACTATTAAACTAAAAGTATTAATAATGTTGCCCATGAAGGAGTTTCGCCAATCTCGCACACTATCAAATGTCTCACAGTTTACTCGTTTTCAATAATTAAAAGTAAAATCATTAAGATTTTTAAAGTTAATTTGAAAATTCTTTGACCTCGTCTATCTTTTAGCACTTTTGTGGAGTTTTTTAAATATTGAATTAAATTTTTATTTCAAACTAATGCAAATGTCACAACTCATCCATAAATTATTGATTGATTCACTGATTGATTTTTATTTTTACTGCTTGACGCCTTGAGAGGGAATCACTTCTTTGATGCATAATCAAAACACACAAGTCTCACTTCTCACTTTGATTTCTTCTTTGGGTGTGGTCAAATCGTGCAAGGTCTAGGTCTAGATATTTGAGACTTCAACTTCAACTGACTGCACAGTGATGCAAATGTCGACTAAAAGTGTATCTTGGAATGCAGTGGGGTGTGTGCAGCCATGGATAAAGATTGTCATCAATTTAAGCATTGTTTAAGCCGAAATACCTGTTTAAAATGTCAATTAACTAAATAAGTTTGGTGTTTGTTTTTGCAATAATTTCAGTTCATTAGTCCCTGACACATTCGATGTTTAAAAGATCGGGCTAATTATATCTGCCAGCAAGCAATCTTATACTCAAGAGTGAATGACTTGGATAATAAATCGCGGTGTCAGCTATAATACAAATAAACCTTTAACATTTCGCGTGCTTGTTCTAAAATTAAAAAAAATCATTTCGTAATACAATACGGTACAAATTTCATTTTTTTTGTTGTGTGCAAAATTATCACACTAAACGCGGATCGTTGTATCATAAGTAGTAATTACATAGTTTATTGGCCATGAACTTTTTAATTTTGACAGAATGCTAAACATTTTAATTAATTAATTTGATTTTCAAAGTCATTGCATATTTTATAGGCGGCTTGATTGAAGTTGAAGTGCCCCAGCCAACTATTCATCTTCTCATTTCAACCATTTCCCAGCTACTTTGACCCACTGTTCACTGTTCAGTTGCAGCCACACCTACAAAGGCCGAAAATAATACAATAACAAAAAAAAAAACACTTTATTGTTTGATACTCATAATGGACAGGTCTCGATTTGCTTACCGTGCGACATTATCAAAACTTTGACATAAATCAATACGGATCGGACTTGAAACAAGTTGAGGCTGCATTCAATTCATTCAATGCTCAATTTATGCAGGTATGAATATTATTTTGGATATTCGTATTATCATATGGCGCATATTTATATTCGACTTCTGACTTCTATTTCTGGCTTTGTATCTCTGATAACTTGACAGAGAGCAGATAATTTTTAGAACAAAGAGTTTCCGAGAGCTCTCAGAGAGAATTGCCTGTGATTTTGTTTTCATTGTCTTCTTTTTTTTGGTTGGGGGGAGGGCGTTTTAGATCTCAAAAGCTTATTTTTGCATCTGTCAAAATACGTATTTGGCAGTTGCAAATTCACTTTCAAACCCATCGGATCGCGTCGCTTTCGCTGAAGCTTTCAAGCGATCGAAACGATCGTAAATTTCGCATCAATTCCAGATCAACGTCCGAGGCTGTTCAGTTTTTAATTCGATTTCAAAAGATACGCATTCTAAGCGAAAGTATATCATATAGAGTTAATAGAACGTTCGAATATTTACAATGAGTTCGCGTCGTCAACACTTGTTTGTCAAGGTTTGTGCGTCATATTTGTTTATTCCCGATTGCGGTTAATCGTAAATCCCGCCCAGCATCATCAGCTGTTCCTACTGCTCCTCACGTTCCTCCTGCCCGCTGGTGATGCGCGTCCTGCAACCCCAGATGCTGCAGCAGCGACAATCTACTATGAGAATCAGCCGCCAGATGCTTCCGGAAATTATAAATATGGGTTTCAGACCTCCAATGGAATAACCACAAAGGCGGCGGGCAACGAAAACGGCGCTGTGGGCGTGGTACAGTATGTCTCAAAGGAAGGGCTCCCGGTGACCTTCACGTATGTGGCCGATGCCAATGGTTATCAGCCCTCTGGGGACTTCGCACCCACCCATTTGACCCGTCTGCTGGAATATATACGCACGCATCCGGAGGTGGATGAGTTGAAATCGCGGCGTTGGTGACGTTCATCCGTTATCCGTTCACCTGACTTGAGATAATATCTAATAATAATAAGAATGAAATACAAAATATTCTCGTGCTTATGTAGATAAATTGTCATTTAAATAACTGGCAATTGGGTGTCAGAATGTGAGATAAGAAGTCATTATAACTTGTATTATTATTGTTACATTTCAAATCCAAATTTGTGTTTAAATTGTTTATTTTTATCGCATTCAAATGCTAATGCAAAAGTAAACGAAATTAAATGAAATGAAAACACAAACAAGAACAACAAATGCTGACAACGGACCCGCTTTGATCGTGTACCAAATTCTATAACAACATTATAAATAAAATTGAAGCTCAATTAAATGCATTATTAATTCTATCAAATGCCAATTGGAGGCCAGCATCAAATCAAAAAACTGAAATTACTCTATCGCATTTGGTTTTTTTGTTGTATACAAATTTGTTTCAACTTCTTTTGTGCTTTTATTCGTGACTAAATCAAAGAAACAAATTTAAAAACCTGTCATAAAGCAACTCGTGCATCTGCACGCTGTCAAATATTAGAAAAAAAAAACGTGTTCAGGAAGGGAGTAAAAAAGTAAAAAACGACATTCTGCTAAAAAGCTAGTAGTATTTATGAATCAGAACATTTTTAATATATTATTATTAATTATTAGTATCATTAAAATGCCAGATTAAAAAGTCATATTTATTATATAACTCCTGACCTTTAGGAAATTTTGGAAATTATTTCTTTTGGAAACTTCCGTGTTCAAGATTTCTTCAGTCGCTTAAATCTAGTGAAGTAAATCCAAACAGTGAATCAAGTTTAAAATTAAAGTGTAAAAATGGACAAATAATAAATATGTATGTATCAATATCGAAATCAGAAGAGCTTGAGACTTTCATAACATTTCCAAAACTGAACAAATTTGGTCTACATTCAAATATTATTAATTTCATCGAGTTTAAGTTGATTAAATCGAGTTGTCGATGTTTTAATACATCAATATTAGAAACTCTCTGTGAAATGTTCACTCTTTACTGTTTGCTTGTATTTATCAGTTAATTTTAAGAAATTATATCGAATGAATTGAATTCCTCATAATTCTTGAAGACGTTCATCTTCCGCAGTTTTGCGCAATAATTAAATAAACAACTAAGAAGTTAATTTGTGCAGAATTCCGGCAACACTAAAAATATTTGCAGCATTTGCTACCGTCTACAATTAAACAAGTGTTAAACACTAAAAAACATGGGCAATTAAAAGTAGTTATTAATTAATTTTAATCTTGCGCAATAAAGAGTTTAGTCGTCTCTTTGTTTTCATAAAACAAAGGCTGTTGATAGGTGAAATAATACTATTTGTGTGTGGGTTAAAATTTTAATGATAAGCAACAGATAAGTCACTTTTAAACGATGTCATTTATCGTTTATTTGTGAATTGATATATGTTACATCTTTACTTTTCCTTTCGAATGATCAGAAATGGCAATCGTCAACCTTGTGAGTTGAGTTTAGTTTAGAACGACTTTCGAATTGAATTCAAAATTGATGCGACTCATTTGCATTTGATCGCCTAATTGAGGCCGTTGCATAATATTGACCGAGTGTTGGAGCTGAAGATTATGTAACCAGACTAATAAACCAAAAAGCCGTCAGATTTAGCTTTTAATGTCACCGACAGACACATCGGCCCAGCCAAAAGATCAGCAACCAAACAACAAACCAAAAAGAAAAACTAACAAAAAGTTGCTGATGCAACTAATAATAAAGTAATCCCACTTAAACGCGTCCTTGACTGGAATTTATTTATTTAAACCCGTCCAAATTGAAATTCTGAATCAAAATCTAAACCAAATGTTGACAGCTGCATAAAATCAAAGGCAATACGAGACAAGCTTATTCGAAAACAAATTAGCTTGAGAATCAGAAACGAAAATACATGAATTAAAAAGTTTATGAAATATTTATGCATTATTCATTAGGAATCTCTTTTAATTGTTTTTGCTTCACTTTCAATAAAATCGTTAATATATCTTCGACCGACAACTGGCAGCATCTTAAATTCATCACACTCTCTAAGCTGACAGAACTTATCATTTCAAATTTGGAATTAATTTCATATTTCGCAATTAAAATGCCTTAACAGGTTGTTGGCCTAATCGGATTTAGCTGTTAAATTAAGCGTTATTTATAAACATGGCCAAACAAAAATAGAGACATTAAAACCCCTTTAGTTAACTAATTATCTTATTAACTATTTTACTAAGATACAACTCAATTTCTTTCCAGTTATTTGAACTCTGAAATAAATAAGAAATGTTTTTACAAGCCACAATTTAATTACATAGTATTTTGTGTAGATTAATGTAAGCAACAACATTTTTATCTACATCGACATGCAAATAAAATTCCGAACACACAACCAAACACAACAAATATAAAACAAGATTTGCTTAAATTGTTTTTTTCTCTCCTTTTTTTTGTTTTTCGCACAATCGCATATCTTTACATTTGCCATACAATACATTTCGAATCATTATCTGTATGTGTTTGTGGTTGTGTGTGTGTGTAGCTGAGTGTGTGTGCTTATGGGTGAGTGTGGCGCTGTTCAGCCATTCATTATAATTAAAAAACATTGAGTTCAGCTGGGCTTTGGCTCAAATGTCTGTATTATGGTGTCTTTAGGAAGATAATAGAATTTATGTTTACATTTTATTATTGTTTAATTATTAATTATTTTGTTTTGTTTGTTTTTCTTTTCATTTTATTTAGCGTTAAATTTATAATTGTGTTGTATGTTTAATTGTAATTCAAGCATCTGTTTGTAATCATGTATGAACTGTTTTTGTTTATATTTTTTTTTTACATTTTTAAAATTTAATGTTGTTTTGTTTGTTTTTGTTGTTTTCTTTTTTTTACTATGCTAAAACTAAACCTATCATATCTATCAAAACAATTGCAAGTCCTGATCAGGCCAAAAGTGGATCTCTGGCAGCAATTGTGAAGTGGTGCATCGATCTTCAATTACGATTTCTTGTCAACTGGAGTGTTAACACATGTACTTAATGTATGTGTGTATATGTATGTATATAAAATGCGGATGTGTGTGTCTGTGTGTTGTGCAGAGAGTTTTGTCAGAGCTCTTGAGCAGCTGCTGTTTGGTCTAAATCTGTTAAAACCTTGAAAGAAATTAAATTAGTCAATGTTGCTTCAGTTGGGGATTTGGATTTAAAGACTCACCAGTCCTCATCGTATGCCAGTATGGTGTAGTGTTCACGGCCACGCCCCTGGAGCCAATCCTAGTTTGCTTTCGTCTCGGCGAATTCTTCGAGCGCAAAGAATCCGGCAGTGCCACCACTGCTACTGCTGGCCGTGCTCGTGGTAACCGCTGTGGCCGCTGCAGTCGTAACTGTGACAGCTTCACTCGTTCGCACTGCTTCGCCGGCTTCTTCGGCTTGCGCTGCCGCCTCCTTCTCCTCGGCACTGGCCTGTGCCGCTTCCAGCACTTGTTGCTGCACCTGCACAATGGGCTGGCCGTCTTCCGTGTAGGATACTGACACTGGTATGCGTGTTCCGTCCTCGCTAATGACATGCGGACCCTCCTCGCCGTCTTGGCCCTGTTGTATGATGATTTGGCCCTCGGAATTCAGCAGCGAGGCGTCGATCAGCTGCTGTTCATTGTTATCGCCATGGACGAGCACCATCTGGCCACTGCCATCGGTCATCATTTGAAGTGTCTCGCCCTCCAGACCCTCGCCCGACTGCAGCACACCGACACTCTGCAGCAGTTGCTGTATTTGCTCCGGATCCTGCACAATGATCTGATTGCCGTCGGCGTCGGTCAGGATGTGATTATCGAGCTGCAACAGATGCCCGTTCTCATTGACAATAAACTTGATTTGCCCCCCGTCGACTTGGGCCTGCATGGCCTCGTCCAGTTCCATGGCCACTTGTTGTTCACCGCCTGCTTCTTCGGATGCTTCTCCTTCCCCGGCGGCTGCCGCTGCTGCTTCGGCTTCAGCAGCTTCCTCGGCAGCTGCATTCTCAGCTGCCTGCTCAGCTGTTGTCTCGTCGGACTCATGTTTCGCCTCCTCGCCTTCAGCTTCGCCAGCTTCTTCGGCCGCCTTCTTGGCCTTCTCCTTGGCCGCTGCTTGGTCTGCCTTGGCGCTGGCCTTATCGCCTGTCTTGCTGCTGGCTGCGTTGCCGTCAGTTGCGTCTGTTGCATTGCCGGCAGCCGCCTCGTTGTCATCGTCTAAGCTGGGCATGGACACAGGCGCTGCATTCGACTTGCCGTCCCTGGCCTCGCCTGTTTTGTTGCCATTGCTGCCTTGGGATTGCGATTCCTCCTCCTCGGCCTGATCCAATACTGGCATGTCAATGCTCACCGAAACGGGAGCCTGGGAATTGGGCGAATGCTTGTCGCCCTGCTCGCCACTGGCATCCACTTGCGGTATGGTTATGTTAAAAGTAATGCCGCCACTGCCCTCCTGTGTGATGACCATTTCATTCTTCTTCTCGCTGTCGTTCTTCTCCGAATGCAACTTCTCAAACAGACTCTCAATATCCGCCTCGGCGTTTTGCTCGTTGGACTCCTCCTTAATGCCAGACTCACTGGGCTCGTCGCTGAGCAGCGCCGTGGCAGCAGAATTGAGAGCTGTGGTGCCACCACCACTTCCGCCAGCAGTTGCGCCCTTCTTGTCGCGCCTGTGCGTCTCCATGTGGTGATTATAGTACGTCTCTTGTATGAAAGTCAACGAGCAGATGCTGCACGAGAAGAAGCGTATGTTATTCTCGGCCTCAGCAGCGGAGGCCACAACAGTGGCCCCCGTTTGGGCCGGCACACTGTCACTGAGCGCCTCGTCAATGGTCTCTTGGAGCAGCTTCTGTGTGTTCAAGTTCTGACCACCGCCGCCGGCAGCTGCCTGCTTTTCGCTCTGATGCAGCTCAGCGTGCTTGACCAGCAGCTCACGCTTGGGGAAACTCATGGAGCATTGGCCGCACTTGAAGTAGTTGGTCTGATGCTGCTTGGCGTGCACGGTGGCCGCCTCGCGTGTCTCAAAGCGTTGCGAGCACAAGCGACACTTGAATGGCTTCGGCTTGTTGGTGACATGCTTGCGCATGTGCTCATCAAAGACACCCTTGTCCGTCGACTTGAACTGACAGTGGTTGCACGTATACAAAGCCGACCCGGAGACGCTAATGGACTCGGTGACACCGGCTGCGGCGGCGGCAGCAGCTGCTGCTGCGGCTGTGACCGGAGCAGCGGCAGCGGGAATTGTTGTGGTGCTGGTGACCAGCACATTTGTAGCATGATTCGTTTCCATGTGCTTGCGCAAGCTGTTCTCGTTCACAAAGTTAATGTGGCACATGGCGCAGGTGTTGTCCATGGCGGTATTGTGGTCCCTGACCATATGGTTCTTCATGGCGCCAAAGTGCGGGAAGATCTTGCGACAGGTCTTGCACTGGAAGGTCTGCTGTTTGCATGTCTCGTAATGCGTATTGAACAAGCGCATGTCGGAGGTCTTGTAATCGCACGATGTGCACTTGTAGATCTTGGTTGCCTTGCGCTGCACCTGCGTCTGTGTGCCGGCAACAGCTCCTCCCTGCGGCGAGGCAACCTTCAGTTGTTGCGAGACTAGACAAACGAGGGGAATCATTAATATTTGCAGGTCGCAAGTATTAAAAGAGTAACTCACCTGGCGTGCCCTGTTGCACGAGCTTTCGTTGCCGCACATCCCCGCCCGCTGTCTCCTCCAGCGAACGATTTGCCGCATTGCCGGCCATCTTTTGCATTTTAAGCGGCGGACTTGAAGCGTCTGAAACAGTGCCGCCGCTGTCGTCGTTGATGCCATACTTTTTGTTCAGCAAGTTGAGCAAATTGGACTTGACCCGCTCCACATCGTTCTCGAGGCGATCATAGTAGTTGACCAAATTGGTGCAGCGCGAGCAAACGAAGTCCTCCTTGCAGACAATCACCAAAAAGGCCTCGCCCACAAGCTGCGCCAGCTTGTTGGGAAACTTCGTGGATGTGTGCGTGGTGCACATTTCCGTTAAAGACGTCTGCGTCTGATTCGCCAGCAGCAGCTCATCGCAAATGTAGCAGCGCACTCCGTTATCCGAGTCCATGATGTTCTGCTGCTGCTGCGATGCTGCACTCACGTTCGTATTGCCGCCGCCGCTGCCGCCACCGGGTGTTCCGAGGCGAGTCGTTTTCAGTATGCGCGGCTGGCCGGGACCGGTGACGGTTACAGCGCCGCTGCTGAGCAAATTATTGAATTTGCGGTAGGTGCTCGGGTTAAGTTGACTGTTCATTATAGTGTGTGTCTCTCGATGTGTGTGTGTCTGCCAAAGTAGTCTATGTGGTTCTCGTTTGCTATTATTCTAGTATATGTTCTTTCAACTTTTCTTTTACAAAAATAAAAATAACCAACATTTACCACCACAATTACGGTTACACAAAATTCTATTTGAGATTAATTGCCAGCAGTATATTGTTGTTCTTTTTCTTTTCAATTATTCGGCAAGCAACAACAATTTGTTGGTTTTTAATTCACGTTTGTATGCCGCGGCGTCACTTCGACTGTACTAAAGTCTATCGAGTGCTGTCTTTTTTAGGGTTAAATGCGTATGTGCTCCAAAAATGCTGTACTGTTGTCACGCTCTGGCATACGCATGCGGGTTGATATTTGCCTTTGCGTTAGCTAGCTATCTCGCTTTCACGCTGCGGAAATGGCGGCCTTTTAGGTAGGCATACACGTTCAGACAGCAAATTTAATCAACTGTTGACATAGTGAACATCATGCAAAATGTAAAATATTGTTTTTTGTATCAAACGGGCTTTTAATAAATATACACGACATTTATCTTAATCCGCAAATAAAATTCTTTGAAATTGAATATGTTTTTAATTTATAAAACAGTCGTTTTATGATTTGTTTGACATGCGTTGTTTTTGCGGTACGCTTTGCACTAGGTACAGCTGCCCAAATAAGTACAGCCAACTGACGCCAGATGGCGATTACTGCGCGCCAAATTCAATACATTACGAGAGATAATTAGCAGAATTTTGCGCAAAATCTGAAATGCAAAATTTATTTAAATTAATTAAGTTCAATCTAAAATTGGTATTGGTGTCAAAGTTGAGAAAAAACAAAAAAATTAAGTTGGTTTTTGTCAAAGTGTGAAAGCCTGTAATAAATTGTTATATAACAAGAAACTTGTAGAAACATATTTTAATAGAATTTTAACACAATTTTAATAAAATATGTGTGTTATTTTCTTTTAAATTAAAAATATAGGTTCAGCAGAAAAAAACTTTGATTGGCCGAAAAAATAGCGTTTAATTCTGACTAAATGTAGTTAGGCACTAGAGAGCGCATACCTGCAAAGTCGTCCATTGCCAAGGATGAAAATTATGTTTATTAACGGACATTTCGATCACTGTGGTTTTGCTAAAATTTTAATAAGTCCTGGTTGCTAGCAAGAGTTTTGACACCCAAGTTTGTCAGAACTGGACCATAAACAATCAAGATATAAATTGGCTCAATAAAAAAATATCTTTTTCAAGCTGCAAAAAGCGCGTGTGAGCCAGCGAATTCGATTTGAGAACTATGGTTTCATTCGTGAAAACATCTTAGCACATTGTACCAGATAGATTATTTGCGAAAATGGTTTACCATTGTTTTCATTTTTTCGACACGCCACTAAAATAAACCGGAGAGATCAGACTGCTGCTCCATAAGTGAATGAAAATACAAATTTATGATTCAAACATAATAATTTCAGGAGTGATAAGAACTTACACAATAATATACATCACTAATGTGGCTATGATATTGATAAGATTCCGCATTCATTTTACTCTTTGATTTTTGCACGTCCAAGCGACAATGGAAAACCCAGGAGGGCAAAGGGAAACGAGAAGTTGGTTTGGCAATGTTGAGGCTCGCTTATCAGCTACCTCCGTTCGCCGATAATATAAAATAGTACTCGTATTTACCAACTCTCGGCCAAAAAGACGCATTTCGGTGGCCGCTTTTCAGTTGGCAAACGATACGAAAAGCGAACGCATATCAGCGTAAAACAAAAAAAATAAACTCGAAAAATACTTATATGTACATTGAAAATAAGAGTGTGCTCCGTAATTTTATACTGGCCATTTCTTGAATTGCTGTTGTTGTTATTGTGTCGTATTCAAAGTGTGCCATTATCGCGCGCTTATCGAAAAATAAACCAAGTTACAATAGCAAATTGGAAATTAAAAAAAGAACAGCAGCAAAAAAAACAACAAATAGCTGGAATTAATTGGCGCATGTTTAGAGGCGACAACGATTTTCATTCTCCGTGTCCGGTTCATTTAGTCGTTTAACGCACGTCGCGCACTCAAAACGTAACTGCTGCCGCCCACTCAACCCACTCAAAAAGGGGCGTGATCAGTTAACAAACAAAATGTACGGACAACCGTCGACGGGCATTAAGAACTTTGATTCGCTGAAATCATGGTCCATCTGGGCAGGTGTATTGGGAGTGGTGAGTAATGCAATGAAAATCGGAGTTGAAAGTTGCATGTTGATAGTAAATATACAAGGTGTGACCTCATTACCTCAATTGATAAGAGCGCATCTGTTGATTTTATTTAGGTACAGATACAAACTTAGAAATAAGATACAGATACAGATTCGTGCAAGTTGTGGCCACTTTTTGAAATTAAAGAGTTATCAGCTGGGGACACTCCACCGCGAACTGATCAGCTGCACTTAAGCTATCAATCAACCACCGCTCTTATCAAGGCCAACAAAAAAAAAACGAGTTGATTCACCTGCCACTGTCATTCAGCTAACACAGACAATTAAAAAAATGGCCCATTGTCGTTTGTCAACAAACTAACAATAATTACACTCATTTCCTTTCTCTCTCTCTCTCTCTTTCTCCCACTTTCTATCTCTCTCTCTCTCTGTGATCGTTGCAGGTGCAAGCCGTCATCTGGATTGGCCTGACGATAACCGCAATTGTTGCATACACATGTCACATATATATTACCGATGACATGACTTATGGCACATTTGTCAAGACCATTTTCTTTGACGTCTACTTCCATGGCAGCTGCAAGATGTCTCCCGAGGCGTATCAGCAATATGACTCCACAATGCTCCAGTCTGTGCACACCGTCTTCGATCCCACTCAGCTCCTGATCTGGGATTGCGTCTATCTGGGCGTTTCAGTTTGCTGGTTTGCTGTTTCCATCGTCCTATTGGCTTGTAAGTATGCTATTTTTTTGCGTTTTTTTTTAAAAAGTCATGACAATTTTAGAAAATTTTTAAGCTACACGTTTTTGAAGATCTACAATTTTTAGGAAAACCTATTTTAAAAGTTTTTTAAAAAATGGCAAATAAAATTGGAGTCAAAAAGAAATTTCGTACGAGTTAAGAAAACTTATTTCTTAAGTTACTTAAAAATGGCAAAACCATTTTGAAAAATTCCTACATATTAGTTATTTAAAAAGACTAAAACAACATGCAAATAAGGAGTTTATTCTAATCTCAGAAAACTTTTTTAAGTTATTTAAAAATGTTCCAAACTTAATTAGAAAAACTATAAAAGGAATTTAGTACAATAACAATATTTTGAAATATGTTTAAAATCATACTTATAAAGGATTTTGGTAAAGTTGGGCGGTTCGTTTTATGCACTTGGGGCTCCCCAAATATTTATGGGCGCCATTCAGTGGGATTAATGTTAAGTCGAGTTTGATTTATTGTTAAAAGTCGGAAATAAGGTCACGGTTTGCTTTTATGATTCATCTAAATGAATCAGAAATAGTTAGAACTTTTTAAAGAGATACCTTTTTATCGAAAGGCATTTCAATTTTATTATCAAACAAAAGAGCTAAAGATAAAATCAAAAGCCCCTCGTTTTAAGTGCTATCAAAAAAATAGGTAAAGAATATTAAAAAATGGCATATCAACAACAGAAACAAAAGTCAACGATTAGTTTGTTTGCCTTTTTATGGAATGTTGCTGTTGTATAATAAACGATGATTTCCACCTTCCATTGCAAATTCAATAAAAACTCGAGGAATTTTGAACTTTTCTTAACCCATTGCAGGTGTGCGTAAGGACTGTGTGAAATTAACCCTTGGCGCCATCTACAGTTGGGCGTTCTTTGTGGCCGCCATCTGTGCGATGGATGTTGCCGCTGGCGTCATTTTTGGCGTCGATTTTAGCCGCTTCCATGCCAAGGCATCGGAGGAAAATGCCAACAGTCAAAATGCTGGCGTTGTAGATCCAAATGCTGCCCAACTTGTTGCGGGAGGCGTCGCTGCCATGGCCATGATGATCATCTCCTTCAAGGGATTCGTCATGTGGCTGATCAACTTTGGACTGCTGATCTATTTGCTCGTGCGCGCGGTACGAATTTCAACAGATAAGGACAGTTCGGTGAGTGAGGGAGACGGAAGCGGGGTGACATCATTTCTATCATTGCTATCTTACCTTGTAATTACTAGAGGGTATTATAAATACTTGTCACCTCTAACTAAGATCAATGAGTTGTTTCCCAAAAATACATATTTAGACAACGAATTCCAAATGCATGTGTGTAATTAAATTGCCGCCAAGAAGTCGACGAAGACGACGACGACGATTCCGATTCGCGACTCTCTCTCTCTCTCTCTCTCTCTCTGACTACGACATGCCTAAAGTTAGCTCTATGGAGTAACTGATAAGCCAGAAGCGTCCAGTCGATAAATTGGCTTACCCTGCCTCGTGATAAGAGATTGGAATTTTTGCTGGCGTTGTTTAAATTTATTCAAATGATTTTCAAGTGCACCACTACAAGTATACCCTGTAATTGTTTTCGCATTTATGTATTTCGAGCATTGATATGTTATCGCTTATTCACTTTATAATTTCAAGTGCAGTTGATCGATAGTTGATTGTCGATTGCATAACGTAACGTAATGGTCTGCAATATTTTATCGCTTATTCACTTGAGTGCACTCTGTACTCAAGGCCTTTATTAATAAGTTAATCGATAATTTATTATCGGCTACATAACGTATTTAATATTTGAATAATATGTTGTTTTTTTTTACTTTGGGCACGCAGGATACGCTGTTTATGCCGCGTAAGAATTCCAATGAAATTCTGACCACCAGACCGCCAATTCGCGCCTACGAGGAAGAAAGGCAAGTACAGTTGAGCTTAAAATTTATGTCATTTAATTAATTGATTAATTTCAATCCCTTACAGAGTGGAGGTGCAAGCGTATAACAATGATGCCTTTTTGCCAGAAACTCGCTCGACTGCGGAGACAATCGAGGTGAACGAGGAGGCGATTGTGCGCGCAGCGCATATGTCAAGAGACGCCAACCTTATGGATCGTCGCTTCCGCAGTATCGACGCCTTCCAGCAGTATCCGGCACCAAATGCACAGGCAACTCGTCCCGTTCGTCAGTCATCGCAGGCTCCAGTGCAGGAGACCGTTGTTGTGGCCACGTCTGGCTTCCCAATGCCGGACTATTCGCCAGGACTGAGCCCCAGTTCCAATGGCATTCTACGCCATCCCCAGCAGTACTAATTTAATGTGGCACCAAAGCATTCCTACCCAATAATCACATATAATTCTCAAATAAACACCGCCCCGAGTAAAGCCAACCAACAAGAAACGCATCTAAAATTAAGTTAACATTGTGTCGCCAATTGTAGTTTCTATCAGTTATTTATTTACGTGTTAACTACAATATACATACGTTTATATGTACAATATACAGCAAGCAATTGCAACTGTAAATAAATAATATATACATATTTATAGTTCCTTGCACGCCCAGTATAAAATTAAATGCTTATTTTTTATGAATTCCTCCACTGATAACGTTACTTGACTGAATCATGCCCCCAGCAACGATTTTATAGCTGTCATTGGTGTCATTAGCAAATATGCGACGTCATATTTGATAATTTATTTTCAAATTTAAACTTTGTCGAGTGGTGCCATCGTAGGAATTGGTGGAGTAGTATTCGCAAACAGACAACCGTCACAAGAAAAAATCAAATCTTTACTTATTGCATTAATTAAACATTTGTCCAATTTAATTTAAATTGCGCGCCAATAGTTAAGTATTTGTAATATCGATATTCTGCGTTACGTTACGTTGCCTACTTTTGCGCTTACGTTGCTCATTTTGCGTTCGCGTTGCGCAGTGTGAGCATATCCATTAAACGCAGGTCAAACAGAAGTTCATTAAAAACTTTCAGATTATTGATAAGCCGGTCGTATTTGACAACAGATTTCGATTTTAGACACTTAGGCCGTGTGTAAAACGTCGTACGCTTGCTTTTATTTTGCTCACTTCAATTCGAGACGTGCTCTGGGACATAACGCCCGTGTGGAAATTCTTCGACTGTGAATATTTTACAGGAAAACACATTGCAACGGAAAAATGGTTTTCATAACAAAATTCGCACGTGCCGGTGTGCAGGCGGCGCGTCAGCTGCGTCCCAAGCCCATTGCAGCTTCACAGTGGCGTAGTTTTCACGTCAGCTGCATGCTCGACAAAGGTATGAGAGACATTTATGCAACCTACAGTTGTAAAGCCACTGGGGCAAGAGGTTTGACTCACATTTTGGATTTCATTGCAGAACGACGTTACACAGACAAGCATGAGTGGGTAGAACTGTTGGATGCCAACAAGGCCATCGTAGGAATCTCCAGTTACGCACAGGAAGCACTGGGAGACGTTGTCTTCGCTCAGCTGCCCGAACCAGGCACCGAACTCAAGCAGGACGACGAATGTGGTGCTCTGGAGAGCGTCAAGGCAGCCAGTGAGGTTTACTCACCTGTGAGTGGAAAGGTGACGGAGAAGAACTCGCAGGTTGAGGATTCCCCAGCGTTGGTCAACTCCAGCTGTTACGAGAAGGGTAAGAGTGAGATTTTAAAAAGTCATAAGATGTTTATTAAAGATATCTCTCTCTGGTATTTATAGGATGGCTCTTCAAGGTCGATCTCAAGAATCCCGATGAATTCAATAAACTCATGACTGAGGAGCAATACAAATCTTTCCTGAGCAGCAGCGCTGATCATTAGCAAGTTAACTGCAGACAATGTTATCTCATGGTTCACTTATCAGACTCATCCCCTCACACGAACACACACACATACAGTCCACGTTGTTGTCGCATTTGGATTTCGTTACGCTTTAAGAATAAACTGAAAAGCCAAATATTACACTTAAATCACAATCGCTGCTGTTGTTGACCTACGGGTGATGCTGTTACTGCTCCCCCACGAAATCTACTGATAAGACGCCGTTCTTACCTAAGAGAGTCAAAGAGAAAAGAGCGCTAGTCGTAGAGAGACAGATCTGTATCTCGAGATACGCTCTTAGCATCTGAGTTTCAATTGTAGAGTGAACTCACTCAAAACTCACTCAATTTCATTGAGTGTTAAATCAGCATTATACAGCGTGTCTTCAACTTGACTATGTAACAAAAAAAATTAGTTGCTGAGTCTTCGAAAAATCACCTGATTAATGTGCAGTTAACGCACTCGATTATCATCATGGCATCACGCCCTTAAGTCTGTGGAAACGTCCGTTAGAGTGATAAGAAATTTTGATGGGTGAATCGAACGTCTGTCTATCGGTGTCAGCCCATAGATGCTGATAAGCGCGCACATTTTGAACTTGAGCGCGCGTCGCAACGTCGAAAGCTCTGCAGAAAGCTCATGGTATGCCAAAAGCTTGACAGCGCACGAACATTTCGCTTAGTGCTCAAATAGAACTCAAATCGTGCGGTTGGAAATACCGTCCGCTGCGGGAAAATAGAACGAACCAAAAACCGAAAGCATTGTTCACATATACAGAGACACATACGCTCAATACCCAAAACAAACTGGCATAAAAAACGTAGGGAAATTGCGACTTGTGAAAACCAAAAGGATAATTGTTAGGAATTTAGAAGCAAAGTGAAAAATAAGAATATCAACTACCACCACAGATAGCCAGACGTAAAATGCCAACGGAAAAATCAATATACCATCCGAATCCGGCAATTAGCCAAAATGCGTACATATCCAGCTTCGATGAGTACACGAAATTCTATAAGGAGTCCTTGGACAATCCTGGCGAGTTTTGGTCGCGCGTAGCGAAACAATTTCATTGGGAAACGCCCGCGGATCCCTCGAAATTTTTGCAATATAACTTCAATATCTCCAAAGGACCCATTTCGATAAAATGGATGGAAGGCGCCTCGACCAACGTCTGCTACAATCTGTTGGATCGCAATGTCCGCAACGGACTGGGCGATCAGATAGCGTTCTATTGGTAAGTGAAAAGCACAACACAATTTACATTTGGTCCGTTGCGTAGGTCGTCGCATGAAAACAAAAGTTTAACACACACACACACACACACATGTCCAAAGGATAATAACGTATTGATTTTCATTTTCTTACGTTGCGATTACGAAACGCGGTCGTGACGTTGGCGACCTGTCGCCACTCTCCCCGTCTCCGTCTCTCCTGGTTCCTGGTCAGCTTTCAGTGCGCAGACACAGAAAAGAAACAGATGTTTGACATTAACTTGAGCATGGGGTGGCACCGTTACTTGCCTTACGTCGCGCGCTCTCTCTGTCTCTCTCTCTCTCTCTCTTTCAAGGACAGAGCTTCTGCTTAGTCTTAAGAGCTTGGATATCAAATACTTAAAGCTGACAGCTGACTGTTAATTAATTGTGCTTACGGTTTAGGCAGCATTGAATTTTGTGGGAGGTCAATGTCAGCAGGCCTTGACCAGGTCAAAATAGCTATCTTATGCATTTGTTCAGGTAGTACACATGTGTAGTGTGCTCAAAGTTCTTCGAGTTCACATTTTATATTTTGTTTTTTGTAATTTCGTTTTTGTTGCACACTGAGCGTTTAAATTTTAACAAAGTTCCCGCTCTTTGGTGTGCAATAAAAAAAAGTATATGTTTGAGGCAGCTAGTCAAGTAATTATTTTGACAAATTTCAGATTTAAATTTATTTATAATTTTTTTTAATAATTTTTTTTTTAAATATAAAAAATTCGATAAAAGTAAAATTCAAGAAAATGTTTTTGTTTGCAAAGTAAAAGAAGTGCATTTTTATCATAGCAAAACAATTATTTGCCTAACTGTATGTATAATAAAATACTACGAAATATTCCCAGATTAGGTTCCGCAATCAGAATTTATGAATTTTTCATTGTTGTTACTACAAGTTTTCATTAGACAGGTGCTCTATTGAAGTGCACTTCAGAAATTCTGAACGCCTGGAGATTGTTATTAAATGCGCCTTAAATAAATGATTATAGTTTGATGGACGTTTGTCTTCCTTTCTATATATTTTTGTCGACCGCAAAGTTCAAATCACTGTCAATTTCTGTCCGTCCGTCAAAAATGTTAAATATGGTAATCTATGGGGTTATCATTGCAGTTCAACTATGGACGCGTGCGAAAAAGACATGAATATGTTGTTGGAAACAACGGGAGAATGGAAATAGAATAGGACACAAAAGTCAGGTAAATGAAAGGCAAACCACAAGGTCAAGCTCAAGCACTGTCTGAGATTCCTGCCGCTGTCAATGTGTTAACAGCTGCTAAAAATATTTTGCTCAAATCCCAAACGCAATACGACCCAAACATACAGATAAGATAAACCACAGAGCCCAGCAATTTGCACGTAATGAGGAATAATTAACACCACAGATAATACACCATTCCTAACAATAAAGTGGAGCGAAGCAAAACAAAGCAAAGCAACCCAAACAGTCAAAATCTTTATTTGAACCTTTACTGGACAATAAAAACCACTGCCTACAGTTAGACAAGCAAGTGTTTTAACAATGGGAAAAAATAAATGTGTCGTTTTTAATTTATTTTAAACTTGTTTAAGAAACTAGTAAAATGTGAAAAATTCACATTAAGGTATATAATAATATTTTGTATTTGTCTAAACAATTACTTGACTAACTGTATATTCGGACACCTGTACATTTCTTTACACTAAATACGAACACATGTGCAGCACAAATCGATTATGTAAGCAGACAGACCAGACATATTGAACCAAGCGCTCAAATTGTTTATTCAAATTAATTTTTGTGCGAACGCACAAAATTACGTTAAATATTTCGCGTTTTAATGTGTGTCACAGCAAGCGGTAAAAAATCGTAAGGGGCAAAGCACAATGCGAGCTTTAAGTGGGTAACATTATTGTATGACAAGCTTTTTGATCAAGACACCGACGCAGCCTCCGCAGTTGCTGTCAAACTGCTTGGCTTACAGTTTTGGCAGCATTGCATGGCCAGCCAAAATCACGCGATCATATCGTCTGATTACTCACAACCAATTAGAGAGCATTTTCAGGCACTCACGCAGACATGCGACCAGCCGGCTAAAATTTGTGTGTGTATGCGTGTGTGTGCGTGTAAAAGAAACGAAAATAATGTTAATGCTGACACACCTTTAGTTTGAGGAAAAAAGCTAAGAACAACAACATTAACTGGACAATCCTCATAAGTGTGTTTGTTTGCTTTGTCTTTCTATACCTGCAATTTATTTTTTTATTATCATTTTTGCAACTTGCGCGGAACTAAACGCTTTTGTAATTGCAATCAATTTGAAGAAAGGGCTAAAAGAGCACTGAACACTTTTATTTATCTTTTTTTTTTTTTGTCAGTTTTTATCAAAATGCTAAAGAGAAAATCTTAAATTCCAATTTAAATTAGCGTCTGTTGTTTGTCTAGCCAAATATCATACGATGTAGCTCTCAAACTGTGGGGTCAGCAGCAGACACAACGGCGCTTTCTAATAGCTAGACAAAAGCATTAGCTTAAAACGTTCTTACTTTTGCCAAGTGTAGCTACTAAATAGCTTAAATAGCAACACTGTTTATAACAAGCAACAACACAACAACACAACAACAACAACAAATGAAAACATTCGATGCGATTTATTATTGTTGTTTTTGTTTATAATGTTGTTGCCCGCATTTGAACACGCGAATTAACAGCTGCTTGTGTTTAGATAAGTTTTAATGTTGTTGTTGTTGTTGCTGCTGTCGCTGTTATTCTTGGCTGTTGCCGGTTGCTCTGCCTCACATGATTTCTTAAATAGTAGTCGAAGCTAATTTTGTGATATTTTTGATTTCTGATAAGCGGCGGCCACGCGTCTGTCTGCTGCCATCGGCGATTAAGATCATGAGGTGTTCACATTTATTGGTTTCCAGGCAGCATGAAAATTTTCATGTCTAGCTTTCTTTTTTTTTCTGAATAAGCACAAGCGCAGATAAGATGATCGACAAGTGCGAAATCAACGAAATTAGAAGCACTTCAGCGGCGTCTCCATGAGAAATATTGTCGCGCCATCGAGCAATCCGCCGGCTAAAGCTCATAATTAGTCATTTGTTGTGAATGCTCGCAACAGTTTGATAAGCATGAATCGGTAATAGTAATATCGACCAACCACTCTCAAACTGTACACAGCAGAGAGCGAGTGAGAGAGAGATAGTTGAGCACAGTTTGTTGTTATTGCCTTGGCCTTGAATAGTGCGATTGTCTGCATAACAGCGCTGTTCATTTTAACATGAGCTGTTACTGTGCAATTTTGTTTTGCTCTTTTTGAATTTACTTGAAATTTCATCAATTTATTTATAACATCTTACTAATTAATAATACAGGAATTTCGTGCAAGTTGGCAAACATTTCGTTTGAAAACAACAACGCCCATTTTGGCCACTAATCACAAAAGAAAACAGCCGAAAAATGATGAACTTTGTACTCGCGACATCGCGATGTGAAATGAGTCCAAAAATAACAGTGAATACGTCACGATTCTGAACTGTTTTTTCGTTCGCTTCCTGATTTTCTTTGTTGGCCGTGGAATAAACCAGAGTGTTTATTGGCTGGCTAAATCTTATCGCCCCGTATGACAAAGCCTAGCCAACTAGCCATTCATATTAATATTTGGTCAATGATTTACAGCTACTTTTATAGTATTTGACTCATTTGGAGTGCATTTCGAAAATATTGTTTGGGTTTTTATAGCACGTCTAGTCATTTAGTGACCTTGACCAAGAACTGTAAAGTGGCTTTCTCTATTGGGGATTGTCCTCCATTAAACCATTGATATCCGTTCTACATATGTGTTGTCACGATTTCCATTCAATATTTTTCATGTTATGCGGTTTCAATTACACAAAAGCACCAGCTGTGAAATACAGTTATCGCCAGAATTAAATGAACCAACAAATTGGTCATAAGAGCGGGAGTTTTGCTCGCAAATTTCACGGTGCTTAACAAAATAATTATAATTGTAAGCCTCTATTAATGCCCACATATTGTTTATAGTGATAACAATGTTTACATTGTGATTATCTGTTGATTAAGTGTAATCTTGTTATTAATATTATTAAACTCAATTTGGGAAACAATTGTTTATAAAATATGATTTATTATAAAACTTTTGTTGTTATTGAGTTGGTTATTGGCCACGTTGTTGCTAATTTGAGAACAAAGAAAAGATTGAGGCGCCACTTAAACATGTTGCAGTTGCTTTTCAAATTTGCAAATTATGTTGCAAATTCGAATTAAGTTGCCTGCGACAATTAGGAAGTCTCGAATTGGTCGTAAGTGATCCAATTGAGGCGGAAGGTGGTCGTCTGTCCCCATCTACATAATTTTTATATGTATTTATATCTTATAATGGGCACATTGCCAGCGGATTTATAATGGATTTTAATGTATTTCCCCGTTTATTGTTTTATTCAGGGAGGGCAACCACCCCGATGATTACTCGCGGGGTCTCACCTACCGGAAACTCTTGGAGGAAGTGTGTCGCTTTGCCAACGTGCTGAAGGATCACGGTGTGAAGAAGGGCGATCGTGTCTCCATTTATATGCCCATGATCCTGGAGCTGCCCATTGCGATGTTGGCCTGTGCCCGCATTGGAGCAGTGCACTCAATTGTATTTGCTGGCTTCTCGCCCGATTCATTGGCGGAACGCATGTTCGACTGCAAGGCCAAGATGTTAATTACCGCCGACGGAGCTTGGCGTGGCGAGAAGCCGCTTTACTTGAAGGCCCTGTGCGATACGGCCCTGGAGAAGGTCGAGGAGATGGGTCACTCGGTGGAGAAGTGCATTGTGGTGTCGCATTTGAAGCGAGTAACGTCGTGCCAGGAAAATCATGTGGAGCAGGACATACCCTGGACCGATGATCGCGATTACTGGTGGCACGAGGAGATGGAGGACAAGGAGCCCGCCTGCTATCCCGAATGGATGGACGCCGAGGATCCCTTGTTCATGCTCTACACGAGCGGATCTACTGGAAAGCCCAAAGGTGTGCTCCACACCACAGCTGGCTACCTGCTCTATGCAGCAACCACATTCAAGATTGTGTTTGACTACAAGCCGGGTGACATCTACTGGTGCACCGCCGATGTGGGCTGGATTACTGGACACACTTATGTGGTATACGGACCACTGGCCAATGGTGCCACTTCGGTTATTGTAAGTATTGTAATTGATTCACTTATAGCCACGTGGGCATGTCTAATTGCATTCATTGTGCTTGCAGTTCGAGGGAACCCCCTTCTTCCCCGGCAACGATCGCTACTGGAGTGTCATTGACAAGTACAAGGTCACACAGTTCTACACGGCTCCAACGGCCATTCGGGCACTCATGAAGTTCGGCGATGCGCCAGTGCTCAAGCACAATCTCAGTGGTCTCAAGTAAGTTCAGCTGTCGAGGGTGGGCTGATAAGTTACTGTGTATAGTTATCTAAAAGATAATTATGAGAAAAGTAAACTTATACCTTAAACCAATGACTTATCAACCCACCCTCGTATTCCTATCTATAACTTCATCTTATTAATACAATTAAATCTGCTCTCAGGGTTCTAGGCAGCGTTGGTGAACCAATCAATCCGGAGGCTTGGCTCTGGTACTATAAACTAATTGGCAAGGAACAATGCTCCATTGTGGACACATTCTGGCAAACGGAAACTGGCGGTCATGTCATCACGCCTCTACCAGGTGCCACGCCCATGAAACCAGGCTCTGCTGTAAGTAGAATTCAAAATAAAATATATATAAATATATTTAATATTTCTACATTTGCAGTCGTTTCCCTTCTTTGGCGTCAAACCGTTGCTGCTGGATGAGTGCGGAATTGAGATCAAGGGCGAAGGCGAGGGATACTTGGTATTTTCGCAGCCCTGGCCGGGTATGATGCGCACCCTGTATAACAATCACGAGCGCTTTGAGGACACCTATTTCTCCAAGTTCCCCGGATACTATTGCACTGGAGATGGTGAGTTCCACTCGAATCCAGAGAAGAACTTTAATTGAAACATGTTTCCGTTTGATTGACAGGTGCTCGTCGTGATGCTGATGGTTATTTGTGGATCACAGGCCGTGTGGATGACATGTTGAACGTGTCGGGTCACCTAATGTCAACCGCTGAGGTGGAATCTGTGCTCACGGAGCATCCACGTGTCGCCGAATCCGCTGTTGTCTCTCGTCCCCATCCAGTGAAGGGAGAGTGTCTGTATTGCTTCATAACGCCCAATGAGAACGAGCCTTTCGACCAGAAACTGATCGCGGATCTTAAGAAGATGGTGCGAGAACGCATTGGACCATTTGCCATGCCAGATGTTATACAGAACGCACCCGGATTGCCCAAGACGCGATCCGGCAAGATAATGAGGCGTGTGCTCCGCAAGATCGCGGTTAACGATCGAAATGTGGGCGACACTTCAACACTGGCCGACGAACAAATTGTGGAACAGTTGTTCGCCAATCGTCCCGTCGAAGCCAAGTAGAGAGTAGACAGTTGTTCTTTGGATTGTCTTGGACTCGCTTCTAGCTTCAAGAGTTCTCCTTCTCCCCTCTGCTCTGCTCTGCTGCAATCCTCAACTTAGCCATAATTATGTGCGGTCCCATATTTTAGGCTGTCTGTTGAGCGCTTAATTAACCGTATACAATATACGTGTGAATCTTGTAAATCTCCTCCCCCTTAAACATCTATATACTTATATATATATAGCTAATATATATTTAATTCGTAACTTTGTTGGCCCCCCATCCGGGCTTACAATCACATTCTATTTAGTTGTTAAGTGTGTAAGTAGCAATTGATTTGTTTTAACTTATAAATGCACCCATTTATTTGATACAGATATTCTGTCAGTGTGTGTGAATGAGTTTCTGCAATGATTGGTACTGTATCCATATCGTATATAGTAAAGAATAATGTCTCTTTTTAGTGTACTCGTAGTTAACATTATGCTGAGCACGCACATTATTCCAGTTTAGTTTTCTAGTTTATCCAGTTCATTTGTTTCTTTGTTGTAGTCTTAGCTTAAGTTGCTAAATTCGTTGTGATACAAATTTAATTATATTGATTATGTATGTATTTTTAGTAGAATTGATATAAACAAAAAAACACAAAAAAAAACAAACAAAATATATACACAATTTCAGTAATATATCTTCACCAATAACAACAGTACATTTTAAACTTTTCTTTTCTCAGTCATCATCACACTTTATTCTCTGTAGTGCTTTCTTTCATATAATGCAAGCAACAACTAAATGGAACACGTAAGTCCGGATGATAATACAATTGATCTTCAAATCAATTAAATTAAATTGATCTGAAATTGGTTTGATAATTTATTTGTTAGATTGTAAGTCTTGAAAAGATACATATCAATGTTGCATTATGCTTATCGACATTCCTAAATATTTATTTGATACAATAGATATTTAATCAACTAAATATTATATGGTCTAAAGACTTCCTGCAACGTGAACATATCATTGAAGTTACTGCTGCAAAACTCAAATCTTATATACATATCATTATTATTATTGTTAGGCCCGTTTCCACGATGTTCAGCAAAGGGAACTCGAACTGAACATTGTGTTAAACCGACCATAATATTGTTGTTGTTAGCTGTCAACGTTGGTAAGAGAGATATCTACAAAGAGAGATTGAATGGAACGTAGTGCTTCTTAATATTACTGATAAGGCGCTCTTAACGCCTTTGTCTGATTGTAAAAAGTTGGTTAGAATCGAGAGAAATGAAACGTATATTGTTTTAGCCTGAATACAATTAGATACAGATATATTTATCGAATCATATACGAGTATATATAATATTATGTGTATTAAATAAAGTTTATTGTTTCAATGTGTTTGAATCGAAAATGAAAATTTCAACTTATTTTTAGTTTCTTTTTAAGTCAAAATCAACTTTTAAAATGCTGAATCTTTTAAGAACTGTTCCGCAATGTTTAATTAGACAATTCTCAACTAAAGATCGCGACCAGGCCTGCGAGTTATGCTCGCAGTTGACCCAAAAGGGAGCGGAGGTAAGAGATTTGCCAACAGATCTCAATTCCCAGGTCTAATAACGATCCCTACAGATCATGCTCAAGGCCTTGTCAAATAAACCGGAATACTCAAGCAAGGTGCATTCCCGCGATGTGGTTACTGAAACGGACAAGGTCGTGGAACGATTGCTTATTAGAGGCATTAGAAAACAGTTTCCAGATCATCAGATAATTGCGGAGGAGGGCACTGAGGGGGCATCCCAGAGCATGGAGATTACCGACGCACCCACCTGGATAATCGATCCCATCGATGGCACCATGAATTTTATTCATGGATTTCCCAATTTCTGCACCTCAATTGCTTTATATGTGGACAAGAAGGCGGAGTTGGCCTGGATCAGTAATCCAATGTTGAGCTACAACTATGTGGCTCTACGTGGCCAAGGGGTTTCCTTGAATGGTCAACGGAGACGAGTGAGCAACCAGCGGGATCTGAAGCAGTCTCTCATCTATCTGGATTGGTCTCTGCGTCGGAATAAAGACAATGTGAATGTGTCTTTGGAAAATAAGCTCAAATTGCTGCCTCTTGTTCATGGGTAAGTGAAGATCGAGGTGATTGTCCCTGTATTCAAGGAACCTTCTTAGCACTCGCTCTCTTGGCTCGGCGGCTCTCAATTTGGCCGATGTGGCCATCGGAGCCTGTGATGCCTATTTTCAGTTTGGACCACAGCTTTGGGATTGGGCAGCAGGTGTCCTAATGGTCCAAGAGGCCGGAGGTGTCGTCATCGATCCCTGTGGCGGAGAATTCGATATACGATCGCAGCGTATACTGGCAGCATCAACCCTTGAATTGGCCGACCAATTCGTACCCATTTTGAGTCAACTGTTCCCAGCTGACGACAAGGACTACAGGGCAACAAAGCCGACAAAAACCAGTTGAGATTTTAGAGCAAGCTTTGTTACATCGTTAACGTATTTACATTGATTTGATATTTATAAATTTTCAAGTTTTAAATACACAATAAGTAATGCAGAGCATCATCAAGGGTTTCTTTGGTTGTGGCAGGGCCAAAGTCTCTCCGGTTGCCGCGCCGGCTGCTATAGCTGCTCCCAAAAAGAAGAAGCCGGTCGAGGACGATGGCATCATTGACATGGACAAGTGCTTCGAGGTGGGCTACCTGAGTGTGAAACGGGCGACGACAGAGCTGATGCAGACGCTGCACCAGAACAAGCCCCCAGTTCACAGTTTTGACATGTACACCAGATGGAACACTCGGATTGAGGATATGCTGGTGAACGACATCTCGGAGCACTATCCGAAACATAAGTGGGTTGAATGTTAACCTGATGAATGCAGCTCTTATTTCTAGTTCTTTTTACTAGATTTATAACCAGAAATAAGCACAGAAAGCAAGTGGAAGCTATCTTAACAGATGATCCCACCTGGTTTATAGATCCCATACATGGCACTATTAATTTCATGCATGGCTTCCCATACGCCGTCATTAACTTGGCCTTTTGGGTGGCCAAACAGCCAAGGTTCGGCATCATTTGGAATCCACTTCTGGATCAGTGTTACACTGCCCGCTCGGGGTTTGGAGCCTACATGAATGTTAATCCTCTGCGAGTCAGTAAGCATACTGAATTATCAGATGCCCTGGTCATGCATGAATTCTGCACAAACACAATTTTCAGCCCTGACCGCCTCAGATATCTTAGGAATATTGCAAATAATGCACATGGGTATGTTTTTATTGATTGTAGTGTTAACTGCCAGATCTCATAATCAGTCAATCAATCGATCAATCAATTAGACTTCGCAGCCTCGGCTGCACTTCGCTGAATATGTGCTTGGTGGCCCAGGGATTCGCAGATGCCTACTTTGATTTCAGCTGTAGTTCCTGGGATATGTCCGCCGCCACACTGATGGTAAAGGAGGCAGGGGGCGTGGTGTTGGATCCCTCGTTGCAGCCATTTGATTTAATGTCCCGCAGGGTATTGTGCGCCTCTACGCAGGAGTTGGCCGAAGAACTCTCATTCCTTCTGCACTCGAATGAGCCCAAAACCAAATATAATGAGACGAAAAAGAAACCCAAATCTTTTACAACGACTGACAAAGTCTCGGACAAGCCCAAAAAAGAGCCCGATGCCAGATCTCCTAATAAAAACGACAAAGAACCGTCCAATTCCCGAAATGACACGACTGAGATGGACGAACATAGCGTAGAACAAATCAAATATACTAAGGATGATGCTAGGATGGTCCGCAGGGTACTCTCTGCCTATAAGCACAAGTTGGCCGAGGATCTAACGTCGCCATACAACCTTTCATCCAAAACAATTGGCGGATCTTCTGAAGAGAAACTCCGATCAGACGAAACCTTTGAAGAAATCTCGGCAGACATGTCAAGGAGTTTTAATTTCAAGAGTCCAAAGCAAGCCAATAAAACTTTAATCTCAGCTAACGATTCAACTTTGCGGACTCATCCCCCCTTTTCGCCCTCTATGAAATTCACGGGACATCCCAAACAGATTACGAAAACTAAAAGAAAATCGGTTAGTCGTTATCCCACAGATCCCAATTTTCCGGGACAAGGTTCCTACTTTTAGAAAGAAGGCTTTGTGAATGTCTGTAAATATTATAGAAATATGTAAATTTTTAGCAAGTTGCACAAATAAATTATAAATATATAACTTTTAAAAAAAATGTATCGATTTGCATGGCAACGGCTGCTGCTACTTCCATCGATAACAAGCAGGCGAAACTCAACTGTCGGCTGCAAAGTCGATATCGATAAATGCGCTGTGCAAATGTGTCGGCTGGTTGACAATGCTGCAAAGGTAAGCACTCGATCCAAGGGCGTTGGCAGACGGTGGCAGGGGGGTGTCATTGCACCCCCTACATTCATAACTTTACATTATGTATGTAGCTTCCGAAATCCAACAAAAGTGAATGTGAAAACGTGAAAAAACATATTTTGGCCCCCCCCCTGCTTGTAAAGCTGCCGACGATCAAAAGCTGCCAGCTATGAAATAAGAGAGTTCCCTGTTTTTTGTTAGCATATCAAAGAAGCCACTAAGAAGATGCGAATCTTCGACACCAAAGAGAATCATTTGGATCTGGTAACAGAAACAGATCGCGAAATTGAAAAGCTGTTGGTTGAGGGCTTCAAGGCGCAGTTTCCCAGCCATGTTTACATTGGGGAGGAGGGTACTAAGGGTACATCTTCGGGCCAAAAACTGACTGATCAGCCCACCTGGATTATCGATCCCATCGATGGCACCACGAACTTTGTGCACGGATTTCCCTACAGCTGCATTTCGGTGGGTTTCTGGCTAAACAAACAGCCAGAGTTGGCCATTTGTCTCAATCCCTTGCTAGACATGGAATTCACAGCACGACGCAATTGTGGCGCCTATTTGAATGAAGCTCCGATTCGGGCAAGTGGACAAACCGACCTGGAACGAGCCTTGGTCATCAACGAAATGAATCCAGCGAATTTCGAGCCTCAACTCATGGCCATACAAATGGGAAATGCTGAGAAGATGCTGAACAAAGTGCACACGTAAATATGGCAGTATAATCCTCTCCAGATTCAGATTAACGTAGTTGTCACAGCATGCGAACCACGGGCTCAGCCGCCATGGATCTGTGTCTGGTGGCCATGGGCGCCGCGGATGGATACTACGAGTTCTCTCCCCATTCCTGGGACACTGCGGCGGGTGTCCTCCTGGTGCGGGAGGCAGGCGGAGTGGTCATCGATCCAGCTGGCGGAGAATTCGATCTCATGGGCAGACGGGTGTTGGCAGCTGCCACGCCCCAATTGGGCTGTCAGATGGTGGAGCTGTTGGGCGACATGCAAATCTATCATCCGAGAGATGACGAACCTTCCAAATAGAAATCAAATATATATTCCGACTTGGCCTAGTTGTCACAATGTTTAGTTTGTAAAGAAGCAGAAAATAAAATTCAAAAAACTCGTACAAAATACACATTTTGAGCAATTTCTTGGCGGCTTCAGTTGCTTCAGCCATATCCGCATCCATCGCACGAATTCACCGCAATGGCTGAGGAGCAGAAAAAGGGGGAAGAGAAGAAGAGCGTGCCGGAGAATGCGGCCACGGGATATGGCCTGGAGGATCACGAGGCAACCCAGCAGGATCCACGGGTGAACGAACTGCGACGCGCCGAGTCGCAACACGTCAACAAATCGCAATCGGCCATTGCGGGTCGAAAGAATTCGGAACCACGTGCAACGTTAGTACCATCACCGACTGATGCAAAAACGACTTCCTCGGATACGCCATCCAATGCGGCGACTGAATATGGCCTGGAGGATCACAAGGCCAATAGGGACGATGCGAGGGTTAATCAAATCCGTCAGCCCAAGAGGCACACGGTATCTCAATCTCAAGCTCAAGCCAACAATGAGGAGCCACAACCCAGCGCAGTTCAAAGGCTGCGATCGTCATTAAAGCGAGTCTCGACTGCATCCACTCCAACACCAACACCACCGCCTCCTCCACCGCCACCATTACCGTCGACTAAGACACCAGAAACCGAGTCAATGCTCGAATCGGATTCAACAACAGTAGAACCACAACCTCAACCAAAATCACAACCACAGCCACAAACACAACCACAACAAGCACCACCCGTACCAATAGTAGTAACACCACCACCACCAGTCGACGGTGACGCACCGCAGGAGAAACAGAAAAGGTCACCAGGTGTTAACAAGTTCACCAACACGGACGTTAGCTTCGATCCATCCAAGGAGTTTGCGAGCAAGACAACAAACACTGCCGGTCAAATGTATTCGGAGGAGGAGGATAGCATTCCCGTTGCACCACCGCCAAAGCCACCACAACCCACGGCACTGAACCTCGATGAGATCTTCGCCTTTGCGGTTGCGTTGGTCAAGAGAGCGGGTGCATTTGCACTGGGGGCCAACAAGGCCAAGGAGAGACTATCGTATACGACAAAGGAGCACGAACACGATCTGAACACACGCACCGACAATGAGGTGGAGGATTTGCTAGTCCACGAAATAAATGACAAATACCCTACCCACAAGTGAGTCCCAATCCAAAAATTAAGATAGTACCCGGTATGACTTTAGCTTCTTCCCTTAGGATAATTGCTGAGGAGGCGGTTTCACGATCCGAAACGGGTCAGGTGACGTTGACCGATGAGCCCACCTGGATTATTGATCCCATTGATGGCACCATGAATTTCGTACATCATTTTCCCTACTACTGCATCTCAGTGGCGTTTCTCGTCAAGAAGGACACAGCATTTGGCATTGTGTATAATCCACCATTGCAGGAATTATACACGGCGCGGAGAGGACAAGGCGCCAAGATAAACGACGAACCGATGAGTACAAGTGGTCAGGAGAATCTCAAGGACGCCATGATTCTGCAGGAGTACAGCTCCGGCATGAATGAGGCTCGGACCACAGTCGCCATGGAGAATGCCAATCGTCTTATAAAGAAAACTCACGCGTAAGTTTATGATATTCTTAGGATCAGGGATTGCAAATCACTGTATATTTATATATATTTATATATAAATTACCTGCAATTCTAAAATTCTAATTTCAATGCATATAATCCCTTTCAGTCTGCGTTCAATTGGTTCCTCGGCCATGGGCCTGGCAATGGTCGCCTCGGGCGTGGCAGATGGATTTTACTTCTTTGGTCTGCACGTCTGGGACATGGCTGCTGGCAATTTACTGGTCACTGAGGCGGGCGGCAGTGTAATGGATCCCGCTGGCGAAGAAGTGGATATTATGTCGCGACGCGTCTTAGCTGCGGCTACGCAACCACTGGCCTTCCAGCTATCCGCGGAGCTCACACAAAACTATCCCAAGCCTCGGGACGATGAACCAAGAACAGCTGCACCGGTGCCAGAAGCCAACAAGAAGGACTTTAATGCTCAAACAGACTTTTCGGACTCCACTGTGTCGCTTAGCTCATCGGATACTTCAGCGAACAAAGCTAAAAATTAATAGTCGATAAACCAACTGCACGCCAGGAATATTAAAAAAGCTTAAATAAAAATTTTAGTACGAGAACTCAGCTTTTTTTACATTTGTATTTGATAGAAATTATCTTAGGAATCAAATTAAACTGATTTTTAATAAAATTTAAAAATCTAAATTTAAAATTAAACAGCAACTGTTTAATAGCGCTGATAATCGATAAATTGGATTCGCCGCACCTCTCATTTCGATATATTTCAATTGCATGGCAGCCCTAGGCAATCAGCTGATTGTGCGTTGTTCGCTTTCCTATTTTTGATTTAATTTTAAAATAAATTTAAAAATTTCAATAAAAGTACAATAATTTAAAAAACCCCAAAAAATTATAAATTTTCTAAAATAATTAAGTCAATTTTAAATAGAGTTTGGTGAAATAATTAAGAAGTTAAGTAAGTAAATATGGTCATGGCTGCCACCGAATCCAAGGTTGTTTCTCCAGCCCTGTCAATCAGCTGATGGCAAGAAGGCAATAAGAACTTGTGCGTTGTGCGGGAACTTAATTTAATTATACATATCATTAGTGCTCCGACTGGACGTGGAAAAACACCAAGTGAACTGAAATGGCAGACAGCGTAGACCTCGGCAAGTGTTTTGAAATAATCAACAACCTGACCACAGAGGCAGGCAGGGTGAGTGTAATTGTTTCGTTGTGAGTAGTTAACAGGTAATTGAAAAGCATCTTCAAAACAGCTGATCGCCCGCAACAATGAGACAAGACAGGATTTTGTTTGCAAGTCCGGGGAAATTGATCTGGTCACCCAAACGGATCAGGATGTGGAGAAGTTGATCATGAACGGCATTCGCCAGCACTTTCCAGATCACAAGTGAGCAAAATCAAAACCAATTGCGAAACTCATATTAATGTGTCTTTTAACATGTCAGGTTCATTGGGGAGGAGGAGAGCAGCACAGGAGCTGGGGTCAATAAGCTAACAGATGCCCCGACATGGATAATCGATCCAGTGGATGGTACCATGAACTTTGTCCATGCATTTCCGCACTCGTGCATTTCCGTGGGCCTCAAGGTGAACAAGGTCACGGAAATTGCCATCATTTACAATCCCATGCTGGAGCAACGCTTCACGGCACGTCGTGGCCAGGGTGCCTACTACAATGGACGTCGCATCCAGGCTAGTGGACAAAAGCACCTAAACAAGTCGTTGGTAACCAGCGAATTCGGCACCACACGTGATGAGCAGAAAATGCAAATCGTCAATGACAATTTCGCCAAAATGGCCAAAAATGTGCACGGGTAAGAAAGCTGATTTATAACTGCCCATTTCTCATGATTGCTGATTGAACTGCTTTGGATAGACTGCGAGTGCTGGGCTCGGCAGCCTTGAACATGGCCATGGTGGCCTTGGGAGCTGCCGATGCCAACTATGAGTTTGGCATTCACGCCTGGGATGTGTGTGCTGGAGACCTCATTGTGCGCGAGGCTGGAGGCGTCGTCATTGACCCAGCTGGCGGTGACTTTGACATCATGTCACGCCGTGTGCTGGCTGCTGCCACTCCCGAGCTGGCTCAGGATATAGCCAAGTTGCTGACGCAATACTATCCTCAACCCAGAGACGATTAAACCTGAGGTGGAGGGATAGTGGGAGAAATGCAACCGATGCACGTCACGTTTCTTAGAAACAAATATCTGATGATGATTAGCCAAAACGCATTTGATTTTAATTAAACAAGTACCTAAAAGGAAATTCCATTATAACGCGAAATAAAACTCGAGTTATATACGTTATACATATGCATATATGTATACATATATGTATATATAATTATATAACCACTAGCATAGTAGTTTTATCAGTTTATTCAAAGACGTTTGTTTGTTTGCTTTCAAGTACTTTTTCTGTAATTTTATTACAATCAGCGGCGCTTGTTTTGCAATTTATTTAGTTTCATTTCGGTTTCGGTTTGTATTTTTATTTTTTTATAATTTTTGTTGTTGCAAATTTTTATTCTTATCTACTTTTTGTAGTTTATTGTTATGCATATTATTGGTTTTGTATATATTTTTTAGCTGATAGTAAAGCGATGTTTGCTTTGTTTGGATGAAGACAGAAAACCTGCGGTTTTTTATAGGGAAACAAACAAATAGCTATATAGTAAACAGTTTCGCATTGTCTGATCATAGCAAATGATTGTGCAAGAACTTGTCTGAGCCGGATACTAATTGGCTGATTCTGTTTTCTTGTCAGTATCATTTGTGGGCATAACGATGTACTTAGTCGAATGGCGCGACTTTTACAATTTGTATTTATAGTTGTACCCTTGTTTAGTTTATAACAAAAGCGAGTACATACTTATGTATGTTTTTGTTGCTGGCTTTTTTTATTTGCACTGATCTTGCATTTGGAGTAGACTGAATAGTGACACTTAAATAACTAACTATCAACGAGCGAGAGATTTGTTATCATAGGAAGTCGACGTTTGTTCTTTAACACTTTTCTTTTTTGTTTATTAATGCTTTTCTTTTCAAAGAGAATTTTTTAGTTATTTATTTATGAATGCATGTTTCTCATATTGATGTATGTATGGACTAACCATAAATACCATTTAAAATTTGACACATCATTGAAAAATGTAATCAAAGCTACAGTAGGTAAAAAATTGTATCTATGTATTCAATATATTGTGTGTATAATTTAATAATGTAATTAAATAAAAAAATATAAAATATTAACGCTACATTCACAAGGTTCCATTATGCGCACTGGTTTACAATTTTAATTCATCTACTTCTTCGGGATATTCGAGAAAATGATTCTGAATAGGTCTTGGATAAGCAAATATCTCAATCTGAAGCTAGAACATTTAGTTGAGTGTTTACTACGAATATTGCAAATTGTTTATACTATATATATGTATAGTTGTAGATACAAATTCTAGATCAATAAGCGAAAGGTACACATGGAGCATAAAACGGTCGCTACGTCAACTCTATTGAAATTAGGCATTGAGCGTAGTTCCCTCTACATATATATGTAAGTATATATAATATATATATATTTTTTAATAATATTTTGTTGTTCACACTAATAAAATTTACAAAATGTTCTATATAAATTCAACAATTAATGAAGAGCTTTAAAGTTTTTGAAGATATATCTAAATATCTATATATTTATATGCATGTATTATGATTTGTTGTTGTTCTTGTTGTCGTTTAACATGTAATACACAAAAATTTAGCACCAATCTATTCAAAAATTCATCAAACTATTTGATTGTTCCAAGTTATACAAATTAAGCACTTAAAATTATGCGATATTTAAACGAATATGAACACGTTTCGAATGGAAGTGACGTCAGAGGGCCGTCCTTGAGTTACACTTTCCAAAAATAAACAAAGGACACTCATAATGAATAACTCAATGAATATTGACAATTATTCATTGTTGGCGTTTTGGAAAGAGCATGATCATAGCGCAACTTAAAGAAATAATAATCAAGCCGTAGCAACTGTTAAATGTTAAAAAATTAATTTAAATTTATTTACACGCAGATACAATAAACGAGCAAAGAAAATTGGGTCTTTTTGCTTGAACTACGCTAGATAACTCTAGTTTTACATATGTACTCGTATATATATTTGATATAATTATAAGTAGTTCTTTAATTACACAATAAGTATTCTTTTTAAAAAAAAAAACCAGTATTTTTCGAACTTGAACGCTCGCACTTCAGTCGAGTTTTTGAAAAATTGACCCGCAATGCGGGCCAATAAATGATTGGGGAATTGAGTGTGAAAAGGGAATTGGGAACTTGGGCAGGGAATAGTAGAGATTTGTTTACTAGGGAGTAAAGTTTGATGAGTTTGACAATGAAATAAATAAATTTTATGTTGCGCATGGGATATGTTCGGCTTGTGCTTTAGCTTTAGCTGGTATTTGATCTTTTCTTTCTTCGAATGATTCAAAATTAACAAAAACATTATTGTAGATGTATGTGTGTGTGTGTGTGTAAGGGTGTGGCTTAAAAATGTTTGCGAACGCCTTTAACATTGCTAAATATTTAATGCTTTTACTTTTACTTTTAGTTGTAGTTTTAGTTGTAGTTTATGCTTTAGTTATAGTTTTACTTGTAGTTAACTATTTTTTTAATGTATCTGTGTATCTTGTAAAATGGATAAATGTCTGCCTTTTTTTTTATCTTGTTGAGTAGTTGGTGCCGCTGCTGCTGCCTCTGATTTATCTGATGTATCTGATGGTGCCAACACTTGTTGCTTGGTTTAACTAATTACTAATTACTTAAACAATACAGCTGGTATTGAATCTTATTGTTGTTCTACAGCTCGTCATCCGCCTTGGGTATGTCGAAGATCTCGGCAAAGAGCGGCGGCAGACGCAGCTTGGTCCAGTTCATTCGCAGCCAGTCTAGATGTGAGAAGTGCTTGGCTCCCAAGGAACGCAGCTCTGGTATCTTAGCCTCCAACGCCGGCATCAACTGCAACGCCTGTGTCGATCCGGCACGGGATCTTAAGATCTGAACACGCAATGCCTCCGCGACCAACTCACGGGCACGGGCAATCACCTTGGGCTCACTGAGACCCGCCCGATCCGAGGCCAGCAGCACCATGGCGGAGAAGAGGCCAATCTCTGTGTCGCTCAATCCGTAAGCATTCAAAGTGTTGGCAAAATTCAGCAGGGCATTTACAAAATCCGACTAGGAACAGAGAAGAATAATAACAGAAATTAGTGCTGCAGTTGCATCTAATTACGGCAGTATTTGTAGTTCAATTTATAGTTAATTAACTGATACTCACATCGTAGAGTATCTCCAGCTGCTGGCGGGTGAGATAAGCGCCATCGTCCAGCGTCAGCGTCGTATCGTTGATCAGACGCGCCACATGCGTCAGCCACACCTCGAAGAAGCCCAGTTTGATGAGTATCAGTTGGTCGTCCTGCGTGAAATCACAGAAGCCAGGTACGCGCTTCGCGAACTCCACAATCCGTTGCACGCCGGGCGTGACGCGGGCCGAGAACTGTTGCCACAGCCAGATCTTCTGAAACTCCAGACTCTCTGCCACAGTGTTGACAATCTGTAGATCAAAAAGGGATAGTTTGTTAACGGTCAGCAAACATGTAGAAAAATGGCTAGATTTAATTGACTATTTTTAAAAAATCAAAAGCAGAATAAATTCTTCTCATTTTAAAGAAAAACTACACTTAATTTATTTAATTCAAATCCGAAAAGTCTATGGATTCGGTCGGTGAAGTTATTATTGATCAATTATTGTACAATCTGAATTTTGATGACGCCATTTCTGTTTATACTTACGCCATTTTGTGGTACAGTCATTTTAAAGAAAAACTACACTTAATTTATTTAATTCAAATCCGAAAAGTCTATGGATTCGGTCGGTGAAGTTATTGATCAATTATTGTACAATCTGAATTTTGATGACGCCATTTCTGTTTATACTTACGCCATTTTGTGGTACAGTTACGGGACGTCGCATCAGTTCGCGTGTCAACTCCTCGGTGTAGGAGCAGTTTAGGCGATGCGCCTGCGAGACGCACATGATCACATCGTAGACAGTCAGTTCGTTGGCCGTGCCGGCGACGAGGGCATCGTGATGATCGTGGGGATGGCACATGGCCACCTGGGTCATGGCCATATCGCTGCTGCTGCCCATGTTGACCAATTGCTGATGATGATTGCCCACAACTACAGCTGTGGCATTGCTGTTGTTGTTACCACTATTGTTGTTGTTGTTGCTATTATTGTTGTTGTTGTTGTTGGCACTATTGCAACCGCCCAGCTCCGATGGCGATGAGGCAATCGAACACATTTGTGGCGTTTGTGGTGTACTCGGTGTATTTACGCGCACGCTGCTCGCATGCGGCTGCTGCTGTTGTTGTTGTTGTTGTTGTATTAGATTTGTATGCAAATTATTGGCACTGGTGTCATCCACATTTAGGGGCGTGCTAGTTGCTGCGGCTGATGCAGCGGCTGCTGCTGCACCGTTCAGCTCACGTGAACGCTTCGGTACGCGACCATAACGCACAGCTGCAAGAAAGAGACAGAGTGATGCAAATGTCAGTTTGTTTTCAAATTTAAATTATTTGCTTGTTTCAGCTGCAAAGTAAGCAGCTTTTGTCAGCTATGTACCCATTTGCATGAGAAGCTTATGAGTATGCAGTTGTATGTAAAGTTGAAATGTGTTGCCTACTTTCAAGCGCACTATTTAAATATTTATTTGTGCGCGCTAAATTTGAAATGGAAAAACGTGAAATTTTCTAAAATTAATTTAAAAAAGCTGAGAATTAATTTCAAAAAAACTACAAAATCCAAAATTAGGTAAAATAATTAACTTTATTTAGAAATTGGTTTTGGTGGCAAAATTGAGAAAAAAACCCAAAAAAATTGAGAAATAACAGGAAATTTGAGAAACAACAAATATCAATAATTCGAGAAAAATTCTACAATATCTCTGACACAAATTTCAAAGCTCGAGCTCAAAAAACAAAAAAGTTGACTTTTTCGGCCAAAAAAACAATGTCCAAAAACGAGAAAAACAAACAAAACAGACGTGAGTTGAAAGAAATTAATCCGACTTTGCCAACGAATATAAATAAATTTAAATAATTAATTGGAGTTACCAAACAAATCGGTGCAAGAAGTGCAATATTTTCAATTTGAAAAGTGACTTTCAACTCTTGCAGCGACGAAGAACACAGTTTATAAATTCAACAAGAAGTTTGCTTTATTCTCTTGTGTGTAAATAATTAAAGCACATTTAAAATGTCTTTTTCTTTTGACTTGGCAACATGTTTTTAGAATTCTGTTTTTTAGTCATTTACATTTAAAATTTGCGTCAGTGATGTGTACAAAAATTAAGCAATTTATTAGTTTCTAAAAGCAATTTAAATTTAATGCCCAAGCAAAATGCCGCACAATAAAACTGGCACACGCATAAATCTTAAGCACACACAAACAGACAGACAGACATTTGTAGAGGCAAATGGGAAACAAAATTCTTATGATATCTCAACTAGAAAATGTGTACTACTCGCTCAATCTTATTTTATTTAGCAGACGGCGTAAAGGTTTCACTATATTGTATTCTTTAATTTTTGTTTGGCAATTTTTTAGATTTTTGTTTTTGAAATGTTCATTAGCTTGACTGTTTAGTTTTCACCAAAGCAAAACGAAACAAATTGCAAAAATGTAAACGTGAAATTTCTTTTGTGCAACCAAATACACAGCATATTTTATTAATTAAAATCGCATTTGCCTTTTGGCTGGCAAGCAACAGACACACAGCTGCTGTTGCTGCTGTTGCTGTTGCTCCAGTTGTTGCTGGCTCTCAACTGGTGGCAGCAACACTGGCGATGGCGATGGCGTCGTCACTCTACGCTCACTTTATCAGTGGGACATTGACCCACTGTGCTCAATATAAAAAACTGTCGGCAACTGATTTTGTTGTTGTTTTTGTTGTTGTTATTATTGTTGCTATACGAATAAACACTCGTAAGTGTGCTGTCTGTTGTGTGTGCGTTTTCTTTTCGCTGTTGCTTTGTCTTGTTTGCCCGTATTGTTGTGGTATTCGCCACAGTCACAGACACAGACACAGTCACAGCCAGAGTTAAAGCCAGCGGCGGCATCAGTTTCAGCCACAGACAATCCAAAAGATACATTCGTTTATAGTTGCACTAATCACAAAAGCGTGCGGCTGTTGGTCAACATGCTTTGGCTAAAAAGTTGCTCAAGCGTCAGTCTCAAGCGAAAGAAATTGCGCATACGCAGCGGGTGCCCGGAAAAGTTAAAGTGTGCGTGGGAAGTTGACAGAGAGTGTGTGTGTGTGTATGCCCAGATGAAAGATGATCGTATCGTTAAGTTGGTCAACACATTGACCCACATCTGGTCTTGGCCACTTTGTCATGAAGCACAGGCCTTGTCGAAGTTGCAGTCACGCTTTGCATCAGTTGCTCATCTCGTTAATTGTCACAGCTCGTAAATTAATTATGACATAATAACACTACACACACGCACACACATTATAGTTGCAACTTGTTGTTGTTGTTGTTGCTGTTGTTGCTTTGTTATTGTCGTCGACTTGCCACCTTCAACTCTGTTAATTGTTTGTGGCGGGCGCTTTGCTCTGTTTATTTTAAGGTGGCTTCAATTAGCAGCTCATTGCGATGATGGCAGCTGCACGATTTGTTTGCTTATCGCTTGTTGCCTTTCAGCTTTAGGCTTTCGGCTTTTGTGCAGATTTTTTTACACCACTTTGTTTGCCTGCGGTATAGGGTATAGCTCAAGGCTGTGGACAAACACTTCCAGTGCCATTTGAAGCTGTCAAGAAGTGGATCAGATCATTGACCAGAATTTATGCGGCTCAAAAAGTGTAACAATTTGATATCGAATAAGTAAATAAACTTATTCTGTTATTTGAGAGTTGAATCTATTAACTATAAATGCAATCACAGACTTTCCATCTTTTTAATATTTAATATCTTTTATTTCTTCAGTTAGAAATTTAAATTTGATTTACTTTTTGTAACTTTTGTTTCAATGCTTTGAGTTCGCCTTAAATAAATAAATAACCTTTACAAAAAATGTGTCCCAACTGGGAAAACACTTCCTGAAATATTTAAGCCACCACTTTATATGGCATTTGCTGGCAAGACTTGGGCAAATGTTCTCTGCCAAGCATTTGTCATAAAAGTCACAATTCATTGGGGGCCACTAACTTATGCACTCCCTTTATTGCCCATAATCTGCCACATTAGCTATTCAATCGTGTCAGCTTAGTAGTCGGGTTGCTCCACATTTTAGACTGTCACCTGCCACACGGCAACTGCCACCCACTTCCATTTCCATTCGACTCGACTGAGGAGTGCAGGTCAACATCATCCATTATACACAGTTCAGGGCAGCAGTCACATAAATAAGACTAAGCCTAAACTTCTTTTCCTGCTAAAAGCATCTTAAGTGATTTAGTGCAGCCAAATGGCTCCAATGCTCAGCGGCCCAATGACCCAGCAGACAGAGCGAGATACAGATAGAAAGAGAGGGAGGGAGAGAGATGATAGGGGGGCATAAAAACTTGTTTGGATGCTGCATCCATTCATCCATCTGTCCATCCATCTATAGCAACTGCTCGTTGAGTGCCAGAGCCAAGGATTTGGGTCACTCGAATGTGAAGCGGCGGCCCGTAAAGTGGCCCAAATGTTGCCCACTTTTGACCGTAGCCGTAGCGTTGCTTGTTGGCCATTAGCATGCGAAGCTTAAGCCAACTGCCAACCAGGCAGACATCAACTACCAGTCAGCAACAACAACAACAACAACAGCAACAACAATCAAAGCATATACATAATCATACACACAAACACACACATATATAAGCATGTAGTTGATTTTTTGTTGCTGTAGTAGTTTTTTTTTTGGCTTTATTGTGCGCATGAATGGGCCCGGCCCCGGTTCCGTCCCCCTTCCCTTTCCCCTTCCTGTTCCCCCTAGCACCGGCATAATTTGGCCCATAGTTGTTGCTGACCTCGTTTGAGGTCGTTCATTCACCTGTCGCTGTCGCTGTTGTTGTTATTGTTGTTGTTGTTGATGTCGCTGGGGCTGCACTTTATGCACTCCACATTTGCATGCACATGTGTGTGTGTGTGTGTGAGTGTATGTGAGTGTATTGGTCTCTGTGTTTACCCAGTTACGAAATTGTCCAAAATGCTGCGGCTTACTTGGGTGAAAGTTTGTTTTTGTTGCTGCCGCTGCCGCTGCCAAAAAGAATAAACAAACTATGCAGTCCCAACTTTTAGTGTGTCGTTCGTAGAGTTAAACAAAGGGTGTATTAGCTATGTCACTTTATTTGTAACATTTGCCAGTTCTATAGAAAAGAGTCAGCTAGCTGATACAATCAGTGTTGCCAGAACAGCTGTTTCCCGTCAAATTTGGCTGTTTTTTAAATTAATAAGTATATAGGCAACCGAGAATTTCATTTTTTTTTTTTAAATCTGTTTTTATACTTTAAGTAAAATGTATTTAAGCTTTTAATCCGTATATAAAAAATACGATTTAATTTTTACTGTCTACAGCAAATTAAAAAAAAATTTAAAAATTGTTTAAAATATAGAAAAACTTGTTGATAATCTTAACTAATCTTTTTGCTGGATTTACGGTTTTTCATTAATATGAAAATTAAAAAATTTTGTTAAAAAAACACTGTGGTAACAGAAATATTGATAATTTGGTTTTAAATCATATTATAAAAGTTAGTAAGGGTATTTAATGTTCGGCTGGACTGTAGCAAGGCGTTTATTTCCTCAAGTTGTTTGCTTTTGTTTGCTGCAAGGTGTGTCGGTGTTTGTTTGTTTGTGTGTGTTAGTGTGTGAGTGTGGTGGTAGTTTGTATCTGGAGCAGCTAAAATGGTTAGTTGCGTGCTAAATTTGTTGCTTGTCAGCGACAACAACTACAGCAACACGCACACACTCACACACACAATCACACACACAGACACACACACACACAGCAGCCGCCCACCCGCCTTGTTCGCAGGCAAAAACAAAAATTGTGTCAAGCAATTTGCGTATATTATTGCAACAACGTTGTTGTTGTTGTTGTTGCTGTTGTGATTGTTGTTGTTTTTGTTTTCATGGAGCCAATTGCAGTTTAATGAGCGTTAAAAGTAATTTTTGCCATTTGGCATGGCGCAAGTTTTTATTGCTCTGCGTTGTTTTCTATTTATAGAACTCGTACTTTTTAATCCCTGCCCGCCGGACAGCTGTGCACGTTGCGCGGAAAATCGCAAACAAATGTGTCGCGATTGAACCACATGCCCAACTCGCAGAATCCCAGCACGGGACACGTCTCGACGCAGGTCCAGAAGAGACGACAGTGCTCGGCATTTGGAATTATCTGGCCATGGAAGCGGCAGCTGACTTCCTGGTTTTCGCAGTCAACAGGTCCTGGAGGTGTTGGAGTTGGAGTAATCGGAGTAGTAGGAGTAGGAGTCGAAGTTGGACAGTCGCCTTCAAAACGTGGACATTTTCCGGGCACACAGGCTTTAACTTGGGTATCAAACAGTTGCCCAGGGGGACAAACTCTTCGATCGACCCTATTATCGTCGCAGTAGAAGTAATTGGTGCAATCCTCGCAATCCGGCACCAAATCTCCAACCTTATGCCCCTGGCAGACGCAGAAAACATACGGATAGCAAGGCACTTTGGTTGGGCACTCGCCATCAAAACGTGGACATTTTCCGGGCACACAGGCGTTAGCTTGGATGTCAAACACTTGCCCAAGGGAGCAATTTATTCGATCCGTGCGATTATCACCACAAAAGTAGTAACTGGTGCAATCCTCGCAGTCCGGCACCAGATCTCCAGCCGTATGCCCCGCACAATTGGCATCCAATTGGCCCTGAGCCTGGCTAACAGCCAGAAGCAGCAGCACACAAAGCTGATTAGCTTTAAATGAAAATCTCTTGAAATTGGCAAACTGTTTTTTTGTTATTGGCTTAAGGAACTTTACCAAGTTGCATCTGAGTTGGTTTGGTTTGTTTTCGTTCTAAGTTAAAATTACAACTGATGGCATTTCAACTGCAATCCTAGACATTTTATAGGACTTTAGCTATAGATTTAGCTTATAGATTTGCTTTAGAAAAAACACAATGATAAGACAATCGATAACGATTTGTTGTTTTAGCTCTTGACCTGCCACAAGTCTGTTGTCTAAGTCAATTGATAAATAGTTCAAATAGTTAAACTGATTTACTGTAGACATTACAGTAGATAAAACGAGTGCAATGTTAAGAGTGTTACTTTGTAATTTTTATTGAAAAGATACATAACTAATCTAATGGAATTTTCAAGCTGATAAGCTACGAAGAAAAGGAAAATCTGCAATAGATAGCCTATACTTATAAACAAAAGTTTGTTTTCTCTGAGTGTTCTTTTTTATTTTACTAAATCTTAAATATAGGATTTTCGCCTACAGAATGCTGTGAGCTCCAAAAAATAGAGAAAACATCTTTGTTGTTAGAAAACATATTCTTGGAATTATTTAATTTTTAAACAAACAGTTTTTAGCAGTTTCTTCTGTTTTTTTTTTTAATCGCTTAAAAGTTATTATGTCTTTATTGCATTTCTATATATTCAATTTTGAAATTAATTTAAAAGCAATTTGACCCTTTGAGGATTGTTCACTACTTTGGCTTCTTTTGAAGCAGATTATTCATGTGAAAAGTATACTTTATAATAGACCCCTCTTAGCTAATGGCCAAAATTCCATCAGTTCATCTTGTCTTTTGACCAATTTTCGACCTTTTTTGCATAAATTGAATGGCAGTCAAATTACAAAGTCCCACGCAACCCAAATGCAAGAATTTGTCATTCATTTCACCAAAAACACAAACACAAATACAAAAGGCAAAAACCAAGAGTAAAAGCCAAAGCTCAAATCTAACAAATGTTTGGAGTCTGCAACTAATCGCCTTAGGTGAATTATACATGTATACAGATATCTATATATTTATGCCACGTGTTGCCCATTCGATTGGGTTTTGGAATTTGTGCCTAAATCAGGCAATAAATGCAACTGGGCGGGGCAAAAGAGGGTAAAGCGAGGGATTTGCGGGGCAGACGGGGTAAGCGAATATGAATAAGAAATCAGCAAGAAATCAAAATCAGTCAAGGCATATGCAAATTTTGAACTGACCTACTCCCATATGAAAAACCAAATGAAACACGCACGAAACAGCGAAACGAAAGAGACGCCCCAAAAGAGTTATAGATACAAATACACAAGCACACACACAGATACAGATACAAATACGCACACACGAGTCCAAATTCAAATACGAATCGAATTGAAAAAAAAGCAGAATATGCAGATATTTATGTTAAGTGCGTACGATAGATGATTGGATGGATGGATGGATGGATGATGATGATATCAACTGAGGGCGTTGAACGATCTTTTGAACGATCGTTTAAATACATATGTATATACTCATATGTGTGCCCTGTTAATCAGTCAAAAACTGAACTGCTCTTGGTGTTGTTGTTGGGCAATCAGATAAACGGCAAATTGTCGACAATTAACGTGTTCATTATGTTTGAGAGAGCCAAGAGTCGAGAGTCGAGTCGAGCTGTACATATATCCAAAAGTTAAGCCGCTTAGCGGCAATTGGAGAAAGGCTTTCTTTCGCCCCATTCAAAATGGGTTGAGTGTTTGTTCAAGAGGTGTAAATGGTTGTGTGGCACAGATCTCTGACCCCTCGTCCTCCCCTCCCCCTCGTCACAATTCTCACTATGACAGCGATGACAAAAATAGTTTTGAGCACCCTTTCCTCTTTCCCCTTCAAACCGCCATTCACAAGTTCCCTCTGGTTCTGGCGACATAACTATTTTACAGATACTCGCATGTATCTCTCAGATACAAATATACATACATACATAGTACGTACATATAATTCACTTAAGCGCGTTCAACGAAGCGGGATGAATGACCTCAATTTGAATAGTTGTCCATCCATCCATCCATCCGACCGACTGCCCGTCTGTCTCTTCATCTCTCCGTCCGTCCATCCATCTGTCCGTCTGTCGTTTATGTGCTTGTCTTTTCTCATTCCATGACTGACTTTTTGGGTGCCATTTAAATCAACGTTGCCGCCTACTTTGGACAGTGGCTTTTTAGCCGCTTTTATCTTCGTCTCTTCATCTCTCTTCTCACTTCTTTACTTTTTTCTTCTCCTCATCATTATTATTATTACTTTTTTTTTATTTTGTATGTATTATTTTCTTTATTGCATTCTTGTAAAATTATTCAAATGCTCTACAATTTTCGGGCCAGTTTTCTCCGCGTTGAAAACACGTCAAGCGCAAGAGAATTGAGGTTATAATCATACTCCCCCCTTCCGCTCCTCTCTCTTTCCCCACACACCCAAAGGAGTGGCCTCTACTTCCCCTTCCCCCCCCTCTGCTCCCCGCATCCGTTGTATCTCCATCAACGCTTTTATCTGTTTGACACAATTTTCTGGGCACAGCAGCGCAAAGTTGAGTTCAGTTCTCTCTCTTTCTGCCTCCGCCAGATTTTTGTTTAGTGACACAGTTTAGATTACACACACACACACACACACACACACATGTATAGAGACAGTCTCTTTTTTTTTATATATATTTTGACTACCTAATTAGATAAAAAATACAGTTGGCTGCCGTTGGCGCTGCTTATGCCCCATGGGAGGTGTTAAAAGTTGCAGTCACTTTGCGGAGGCGTTGCCACAAAAACCGGGCATGGAAAGGGGAATGGGAAGAGGGGGCGTGGTAGTGCAGCGGGTGTAGAGTGCAGAGTGTTGAGTGCTGTGCCAGCTGGAAAGTGAGTTAACTCCGTCTGCAGTCAGCTATATTAGATTGTGTGTGTCCTACTTAACCATGAGTGTGTGTGAGTGCGAGTGTGTGTGTGTGTGCCTGAAGCTGTCCAAACAGAAATGTTGCATAGATACACGAAAATGAGGACAACTGTGTTGCCATTTGATTAGGGCCACATAAAGTGCAAATATGATAGTAAGAGATTGTTTTGAATGAGGTCCAAAGAGGTTCAGCTACAGTTAAAGTGTGTGTCACAAATATCTTCATTGTTTATCTGATGATCTTTATCGCTTATCCAAAAAGTAGAGCACGGCCAGAGAATTCGTTAATAAACTGAAAGATCTGTAAGAGCGCCTAATTCTTTGATTAATAACTATAAAAATTGGAAGAAAATTAATTAAGACATTTTTTTCGGAATCTTTACAAACAACTTTTAGTCAAGCTATCAAGAATATAACATGTAATGAGACTAATTATATTATAAACTATTCGATCTAAATATAGAATGACCTTTTAAGTTTATTTTCCCAAATCTTTGAAATTGAAAAAGTGTTTTGGAAATCTTCTGATTTTTAGAATGGGTTTTTCACCTATGTAGAATTGTCTTTAAGAGATTTTTAACGAAGTTAAGTCAAGCATTATTTCAACAATACTTCACAAAGATTTGATTTACCCGTAAACTGCCTCATTCTGGGAGTATCCAAAAAGCGTCTTACAATAGATTTTTGATAAGCCGATAAACACATTCTTATGGCATTAAAAACTTTGACACTTTGACTTAAGTTCATTGCTCATTTATTGCCCTTTCCTGTCGCTGAACTTTGCCCAACAGCCGTTCCTGGACAGAAGCAGAACCCGCACTCATTAAGCGTTTATTAAACTCGTACAATAAATTGAAATGAAATTACAAATAAAGATGAAAATGATGCATGCAGCAAATGTCGTTGAAATGGTGCTAAGTTTTCTTTAAAAAAAAAAAAAACATTAGTACAAGTTTAGTAAGATTTTAAAGAGCGGAAGCAATTTCAGCTGCAAACAAGTTGAGGGGCGGCCAACTGGGCGGATGAGTAATGCCAAAAGTTACGCAAATGCCGTCGTTGTCGTTGTCGTCGTCGTCGGGGACTGCTTATCAAATATTTGAACTAAAATGTGTAGCTAAATTAAAACAAACAACAACAGCAGTAGCAGCAGCAACGGCAAAAGCAACGACGACAAACGGCACTTCTAAGACATCAGACAGTCGCCAAAAAAAATAGAAAAAAAAAATAGAAAAATATAAAAGTTTGCGACGCGATGCTCCAATTTGATAAGCGATGGGCGCATTAGCAATTAGCGAATTAAACGCTGACCGAACACTGGCCGAGCAGCCGAGTAGCCGAGCGAGTCGCGTTTGTGCTATAAATGTTTCCATGAGCTAAATAGAGGCCCACATTCACATCCACGTCCACATTCAACCGCTCCCAGCGCTTTAATGAAAAAGCAAACAATTAAATTAGCCAAGAGGCCACAAGACGAAATGCGAATCAGCCATCAGGCAACGGACATCGGACATCAACCATCAACATCAACATCAAAAATTCACATCGACATGGGCAACCGAATGCGAAAAACTAGAACGAAGCGCATTTGTGAAATGCCAATCGACCAAGATGTGATACATATAAACATACATACAGTAAATATGTATGTGTGAGTGAGAGATCAATGCTCGAAGGCAGCTGCTGTCGATCGGGCTGTGATTGGATCGTTAGGGTGCAAGCGGACTGTGATTGATTGAATTAATAATACAAATTAACAGCGCCAAGTAGGTAAGATCAATGATCTCTCGCTAAGCCAGTAGCCTGATCTCAGTGAGGGCGTGGGTGTTGCTCAACAGCATTAGCTTTAACATTGACTGATCACTGATCATAATAACATCAAATAAATAATTATATTTATTGAGTTTCAGCAAAGCAATTGATGTGGCTTGAATGAAACTGATCATTAAACTGTAATCTACGATCAAACATTAAACATTTAATATATTATTATCTTTGATTTTATTCATATTCTTAATAGAGGCTTATTTCTTTGTACTTCTGTCGGATTTTCTCAGGCTGTCAACATGTTGAGTTTATTACTTGATCGCCAGCTGATCAGTGTTTAAACAAATCCAAGTAGTCAACTGTCGGATTTAATTAGATCTCTGACTATCTCAGCTAAGATTGCTTCTGTCAACATAATAAGCTCATATTATGATCAATGCAAGTGTCAATGATCGCTGATCAAGCAGAAGTGATCAGAATCTGATCATTAAGCTGTAATCGCAGATTACTGTCTTTTCTTATTAGTCTGTTAATATCGCTGATTAAGTAAATGTGGCATTTGTTTATTTATGGAAGTCAGAGTTATGACGATCTATTCAGATTCTTCCCGCCTCTGTCTCACTCTCTCTTTCAGTAGTGCGGCTGTCAACATAATGAGTAAGATCTGAACATGATCAGATCGTGCAATCAATGAAAGAGTCAACGAGTCGTTGGCTTCATTATGAGCACGCACGATCAATGACCGACAATGGCTGAATTGCAATGTTGCAGCCAGCGGGTGAGTGATTTCTTCCTCTGCAAGGAGCCCAGGGCACTGGCCAATGGGCTACGGCTACCGCTAACGATCTCAACAGGGAGCGAAGGGAGCGCGTCCAGACGGGTGCGTTGAACTATTAACGTCGTCGTTGATCGTCGTCGTCGTCTCGTCGTCACTGATCTTTTTTGTTGTTGTTGTTGTTATTGCTGTTCACTGGTCGCATTTAATTCTTGACTTTTTTTTGTTCGTTGTTTGGCAACGTCATCGTCAAACAAACATTATGAACACGCTCATAATGAGAGACTCGTATCGCAATCTCATAATCAGCTACCGGCTACAGCAAAAGCTCCACAAACAAACAACAACAACAACAACAACAAGAACAAGAACAGCAGCAACAGCAGTAAAAATAAAGTATACTCTTTGTTATTGTGCAGTGCAACGCTCGCAAGTTTTTGGGCTTGCTTAAACTTGCGCTCAGCAAGCAGTCGAACTGTCCCTGTCCCTTTGCACTGGACACTCTCCCTCTCTCGCGTGTCGCTCTCTTTTGATTTCTTGCTCTCACTGTTGCTGATCAGCTGTGTGTGTGTGTGTCTGTGTCTGTCTGGCCTGAGGTCGATCCCTTTATGCTTTTTGCTCTGCATCTTGCTGTTGCCCGCATTGTTGTTGCTGCTGTTTTCTTATTTCTTTGCATATTTACAGCGCACCGCTATCAAAATGCAGCGCTGCCAGCGTCGCAGTCGTTGTTTCACTGGTGCTTCACCCTTTGCAGTCGTCGTCGTCGTCGGCGTCATCGTCATCGCTATAAAGTGTCAATGCACTTGTTCTTGTTTCAGTCTTGTGTGCTTGTGTGTTTGCAATGCGTGTGTGTTTTTGTTGCGTCTTCACGTGCGTCGCCATTGCCTCCTGCTGTTTTGACTGCTCCCCACCCCAACATTGCCCTTTCTTTGCTGCTGTTCAATCCTTTTTGCTTTCCGCTTCTGAAGCGACGACCACGTCGCCGTCGTCGTCTGCTGCTTCGAGTGCTTTGCCATTTCCCCCTTCGCACTTTCGTTCGTTCTTCGGTCGTTCGTTGGTCGCTTGCTCTCTGCCTTTGCACTTTGGTGCATCCTTGTCTGGCGTTTGAACTTTTTTTGTTCTTGTTGCTGCTTTGTTGTTGCTGCTGCTGCTGGTGCTGTTGCTGTGTGTGCAATCTTTGTTCTGCAGACGTCTGGCCTGTGCCCTGCTATACCTCTGCCTCTTACCTCTTTCTCACTCACTCTCCCTCTCACACGGTGTGTGTGTGTGTTTGTGTGTATATTGGCATTTGACTCCATTTAAAGTTTGTTTCGCTTTATTTTGCAAATAAAATTAACTCAACTACCAGCAGCAAAGTGCAAGTGAAAACTGCAGATGCAGTCTCTCTCTAAATTTATGGAGCTGCAGTTGCCAAGTGCTGACTCCCCTCCATTCCCTCTCTTTCTCTCACCAACTGGATGTTTGTGTCCTTCCTTCATGCATGATGTATGTATAGTATGTTTGTCCCCCTCTTGCGTCTGGGGCTTGCTAATGAGCTGAGGCGTGGCACAAGCGCAGTTACGCATAAATGTGAAATGGGCACACATTAGCTTAAGGGCTCACTGCGGTGCTTCACTTCAGCATGCAGGGACGAGAACGACGAGAGCAAAAGAAAGAGAGTTGCAGCAATACGGATCTGTTTGTTGCTATGCTTATTAGAGGTATGCTCTCAGGCATTTAAAAATATAACTTAGTCTGCATAAAGTGGACATTTAGTTTTTTAAATTTATAAATCTACACGAAAAATGTTAACCTTAACAGGCGTTCACTACATCCAGTCTCCACTGTATCTATTCAAAGAGAAAAGCTTTAACCGTTTGAGAATTACAAGTCAATGCCATGATAGTCATTTCTCATTTGGTTTTTGGGCTGGGTGTCTTCTCTACAGTTTTTTGTGCTGAATTTTCTCAAGTTGGGCATACAAAAGTCGCTGCCCTGTCGCTACCACACAGCATTTAACCCACTTTAAACTTGTCTTTGGCTTTTTGGGCATAGTCATTAGCCAAGCGACAGCAAAGACAACAACAACAACATTTTTATCGCATGTCTCATCAAGAGCGACGACCATCAACATCATTTAGCAGGCCCATCAACAGAGCCGCCATCATCGTCATGGCCAACAGCTACCTGTAAATGTATCTGTATCTTTATCTCCTCCTCTCGCTCTCTCTCTCTTCACCTCCACCCTCCTCCATTTTGTGCTCCTTCCGCTCATCCTACTTATGTATTCAGCCCAATCACCACCTGTGTCACATTTTAATACATTTTGTAATAAAAGCAACATTAAAAGGCGCTCTCTATAAAAGCCACGGCCCTGATACCGAGCCGAGTATTCGTCTGTCTGTCTGTCTGTCTGCCTGTAACCGCAACTGCAACCCTCCTTCCCAACCCCTTTACTACCCTACCTCTCCTAAAGAGTCAGTTAGCTGTCCATTTGGTCTTTGGTCTCTGTTCGGTTTGGTTCTGTTCTGTTTGCCACAATTTGAATGGATCGTCACTGTCTATGACAGAGAGACAGACAGACATCACAGAATGAAGCTTTCATTTCCTAACACAACATGCACTTATTAAACACACACTCGCACACACACACACTTTATGTTGTTGGCCAGAGTTGAGAGCTCTGTTTCTTAATCATCAACATTATGATCATCATAAAGTCTATGTGGCTTTGTGGTTATGGTCGCATGCACCTTGCCACACATTGTGGAGGGTTGCTTGGAGGTGGAGGTGTCTCTCATCTCTCGTCTCCCTCTCTCGTCTCTCGTGTCGCTGGCATTTGAGTTCTATTCAATTTGGAGGTCACTCATTGCTAACTGCATTTGCAGCAAACACATTTGTATCTGTAGCTGTTGCTGTATCTGTAAAATGTAAAATGTATCTGTATCTATAGCTGCAGTTGCAACCAAGCATGGCCAAATCGCAATGCAACCGAAAGAAACCAAAATGAAAACAGTTTGCGGTATATTCTTGGCACCAAAATGTCAATTATAATAACTAGTGCGGGTGCATAACGGTTAAGCTACTTTTTAAAATATTGCTGCAATAATTGTTAAACATTTTAAGATACATTTTAACAGAGATTTCTTGATTCAAAATAAACTTTATTTGTACTGTATTCCAACTGTGTTCAATCTTTCTATCAAAAACCAAGAGTTTGCTGCTTATTATACTCTAAAAATCTAAAAACTATCTATAACAATTTATTTATGGGTGACAGTCCAAATCTGAAGATATTTAAATTGTAAAATACTAATATATTTTCTTTTTATATTTTTTATTCTTTACTTAAACTATTTCTTTATAATATATAATATAATTAACTATCGTCAAACTATCGATAATACAGATGGTATTGATTGAGCTTTATTTACTTTGTTAATATTAAACTAATTTTGACCTCTTTTTAGCCCCAATATAATATGGATTTCTTAATTTATATTTATCTTCATGTCTGGATCAAAAGTAGTGTGTGTCAATTAATTTCTCAAGCCTAAGCCACACCCTTTTGGCACACACTCACACTCACACAATCAATACAATTATATGAGTCCATGGACTATCTGTAAGATACACACACACACAACACGCCCAAATGGATTGTTGACACATCAAATCTAAATTGTCCATCCCATATAAGTTCATTAATGTCATGATACACAACACACTTCAACTTTTTGTCATGTGAACCAACAAAAAAAACGAAAAAAAGAGGAAAGCAAAAAGAGGAAAAAAGACGGAAAAGCAAACTACAAGAAAAAAGAGGCAAAAATCGCCGATTAAAGCAGAGAAGGCAACAAAAATAACTAAAATAATAAAACAATGAATAAATAACAAGAGATACAAATACACACAGATACAAACCCACTAGTGTGATAGATACATAAATACTTGTGTGTGTGTGTGTGTGTGTGAGTATCTGTATCTGTATAATGGCCACTCGCTTGAAGCGCAAAAAAAAAGTAAACAACAACAAATATGTGGGTCAATTTTGTAATAAAGTAGAAATGAGTGTGTAACAACAATAACAACAATAACAACAACAACAATTGGCTAAGCAGCCATAGAATTACAGCATTGAGAACTTGAACTGAGGGGGCAGCTGAACCACCTCCCACTCTTCCCCCCACCGCCTTATCTAAGGGCAGCTGATTGACAGACGGACACTTGAATGATTGCTTGCCATTATTGGCCAAAGTCTGGAATATATATTCAACTGATCCATTGACCCCTCATCTGTACCTCCTTCCCCTGCTGACACTGGAGCAATTATCCGCTTTGGTAATTGGCCCGCTTAACTGTTAATGGGCCGCCTCAAGTTGAGCTTAACGGTAATACTTGGATTGCAGATTGAAGATTGAAGACTGGGAGAGAGACTCAAGACTCAAGACAGAAGACTAGAGACTGTAGACTGGGCCACTGACTGTTTTGGTCAATGAGCTTTGAGCTCACTTAGATTGTTCTGTGGTGATTGTTGTATCTTATGGCTGTATCTTACGGATAGCTGAGTAGTTGTAGTATCTCATGGATACATTTACTACAGCTCGACTTTGTGCTAGTTTTGTGTTATTTTTTATTTTTTTGTTATTTAGTCTATTGCGCGCGGCAGATGATTTCATGCCTTTTGTGAGATTTAATTGTTATTCATTTCGTTCGTCATTCGTTTCGTTTCGTTGTTGCTGTTGTTGTAGTTGTAGTTGTTGTTGTTGCTCTGTTCGCCTTTGTTTGTCGTTGTCGTTGTTTTTGTTGCTTTAGTTTCATTTTGGCTTTGGCCAAACCTTGAACCGCACCGCATTCAGTTTATTGGCCGCGTTTTTACAACGAATACCGTTGCGAGCTAAGCGTTTGGCTCGACTGCTTTGCTCTATGATGATTATGCGATGATGATCATCATCATTATCATCATGATGATTATTATTTATGAGTAGTTTTACACACACACGCACAGCTGCGCAGGTGACAGGCCAAAGATACAGATACAAATGTATCTACAGATAGATTTAGCTACATTTTTGGCAGACACGTGTCTTTCTCTCTCTCCCTTTTTTATTCTCTGATATCCTTGGTTTCTAAGCTCTCCACCTGGCCCCAACTCAACTCATTTTGTTGTTGCATATAATTTATTTATGTTTGCAATTTGCTTTGGCTTTTTCAGTTTTTTTTTTGTTGCTTTTTTGGTTTTTGTTCTCTCTGTTGGCTGTTGTTAGCCGCACAAGGACGAATTGTGATGTTAATGAACTCTACAAACAAACATTTTGATGGCAAGTGCTCGCAGTTTGCGTGTGTATGCATGTGTGTGTGCGTGTGTGTGCCAATGTGTGCGTTTGCAATTTTAGTTGCCAATTTGTCAAGTATTTAATGTGAATATTCGTTGGTTGAACGATCTAAATGTGTTTAACATAATGAAAACTAATTTATTCAAAGATATTTCAAGTCGACACACTGATTTTCTAAAGATATACTCTACACAACTGGCACATAAGCGGGTATATGCGATTTCTATGTGGTTTTGTAAATGATAAATGTAATTTAAATTTAAATTGAGTTTAACTTAAATTTAAATTGAAATTTTTTAAGTTATTATTAAGTTATTATTATTTTGATTAAGAAAAGAGACAGAATATCTCATTTAAAATAGATTAAATGATTTTTGTAACTCCTATGTGAATATAATAAAAGATTCAAATTTTCTGTACTTTGATAAAAGTTAAAAGTTTAAAAAATGTTTTTTTTAAATAAATAAAAGAAGTGGGCTAAAAATTAAAATCTTTGCACACATAATATTTGTATCTTTTTTATTCATCAGAGATAAGTTAATTTCTACAATATATCAATCAATTGAAAGGGTATTTTCTAGTCTTTCCTTTGGCAACGTGTTATCAATAATTGATTCATTGTACGCACTGACAAAGCTGGCCATCAATTGTATAGGGATTACGAGACGTGGACAGTGGGCAGTAGGAGGAGAAGCAACGGCAGCAGCTGCAAATAGTCGATTGGCAGCATCCTATGATCGCATCTGAACGCGTCTCTATGGGACAGGCCGTGAGTTGCACCTGTTGTTGGCCAAGTCGTTAGACATTTTCATAGCTGGCCATTTGAAAAGCGACAGGCGAAAGGCAACAAGGCGACAGTCGGCGGGCAGGCAGCAATTTTTATGTTTCCGACTCTGATTAGTCTTGTGGAAGATGCGCCCTAAACCGGAATGCAAATGCCAGCAGACAACAGCCAACACACTCGAACTCGTACTAACTGGGCACAAATCAATTGGCCAAGGAAGGCAACAACAGCAAAATCAAAGCAACAACAACAATAATTGCAACCAGTTTTGCAATAGTCGCAGTGTGTTGAACTAAACCAGTTTCAGTTTTTATTTATTTTTGTGGTACGGAAAATGTAGGAAGTAAAATGCAACAGCAGCAACAACATCAACAACAACAACAGCAACAACAGCAACAACAATAACAAAGAGACAGACAGGAAGTTGCAGGCTATTTTGTTTTTGTATTGATGTGAATGAACCTGCAAATTATGTGTACACGTGTGTGTGTGTGAGAGAGAGTGAGAAGGCAGGAGTCGGAGATTTGTGTGTGTGTGTGTGTATTGGTTGATTTTCGATGATTATATTAATATTAAGCATACGCAACGTGAGTCTGAATTATTTATACCGTAAGCTCAATCAAAGAGAGAGTAAGAGAGAGAGAGCAAGAGGAGCTTGCAAAAAGGAAACGCGTAAGAAGAACACCAACAACAAACAGGAGAAGAAGAAGCAATGAATTCAATTTACCATTCAATTGAGAGCAGCTCACAAATGTGCTCCCGTCCTGCCGCAATCTCCGTATCCAAAAATAGGCGCTGCCTTTTTGCCTGAATTTTGTTTTCTTGTTTTTTTTTTTTGTTTTTGGTGAATTTTTGATGTTGATGTGTTTTTTTTTTGCTTTTATTTTGGTTTTTGAGCCCCGTTCGTTGGCTTTTTTTGTTGTTGTTGTTAATTTTATTGCTGCTGCTCTCTTATCTGTCGTCTCGTGTGTTGATTTCAGAAACTTCACTTAAAGGCAACAACTTTTGCCTGGACTGTTTTAATTTCACTGCTCTGCTTTTAAATATATATGTATGTATGTATGTAGGTATATATTTCTTTTTCTTTTCGTTTGCTTTTCCTTACTAATGGTGACTTCTTTTCACTGTCACTTCGCAGCTGGAATGGGGGGAACTCTCTTTCTCCTTCCACCTTCCACCTTCAACACGGACGCTGCAGCGGCGGCAAAGCGGCAAGCTGCCTCAACGGGCCGCAACTTCAACTTCAACTTGATTTTGAAATTCAAATCACAATGCTCGCTAGCAATTTATGCAACACTCTTGTGGACGCATCAATTGTTGCAAGTATTTATACGCATGTATATGTATGCATGTATGAAGGTGTGTATTTATGTATGTATGTATTGAACTTTTGAACGCACTTTAAATGATATTTTATGCTTGATTTTACAGAATTATTTTTGATAAATACACAAAACGAACACGAATTCGGCTGCGAGTAGCGTTTGTTGTTGTTGCAGGTTTTTCGTATTGTGTTTGGTTATTGGGGAGCGTTCGCGTGCCGCGCGCTTGAAGCAACGAGAGACAACTGTAAACGAGCAAACGAACGACAGCGAAGCATCGCGAACGAAATGCGGCCGCTGCTTGCCGTCGACGTCGACGCAAAGCTTTTACAGCAGCAGCAGCAGCAACAGCAGCAGCAGCACTACAAGAATATGAGAAGCAAAACAAAGAAGTGCAAAGAGCAGAGAGTCTGGCAGCCAGCAGTCAAAGCTGCTCACGAACCGAGAGAGCGCGATAGTGAGTGAGAGCGAGTGTGGCAGCGTGCGAGTGAGCGAGCAACTGCGTCTCAGAGAGAGCTTTTTTGTGCAGAACTTTCAAATGCAGCAGGAAGCGTTGCAGTAGGCAGCAGCAGCGACGTTAGCGTTGCCGTCGACTGCGACTGCGACAGCAAACCAATTGAAATTGAGTAACGAGATTTTGCAGTTGTTGTGTATGTGTTGCATCCGTGAGATTGCAACAAAAAGCTGCCCAACCGGTGTTAGATGCATTTGCATTTGAAGCTGCTGCCGCCCATTTGGCAACGTGGCCAGCGGCACGTTTTACAATTTGCAACAGCAACAGCAAAGGCAAAAACTGAAACGTTGCGGCTCAAAGATGGCGACTGCTGGCAGTTACATAAGCCTTGGTTTAGATGACGGCTTAGATATGTGTGCATGTGAGTGTGTGTGTGTGTGTGGGGGCATTTGCTGTAAGGAAGTAACTTTTCATGTCAGCATTGTAAAGTGACTGCCTGCCATTTTTAGTTTTTTTTTTATCAAGTTGCATGTTGCTGCCCAGAGGAAACAGGATGCGTCGCTTGGCAATTTCATGTTGCCAAATGCCAAAAAAAAATAAAGTCAAAACTATTTCCGCAAAAGATAAAAACTATGAAAATTTGCACCAGGGAATGGAATAGATATGCAAAAGTGAAAGAAACGTTTGTCAAGTTGGATATGAAAGGCTTAAGGAGTTAAGAGAGAAAAACAGAGAGAGAGAGAGAGAGAGAGAGAGACAGGAAGAAATATTGTGTGCTTATGATTGAAAACCATCTCAAGATTAGAAAAAATTGAGAATTATTTAAGAGACCAAACAATGATCATAAAGACATTGCTTTTTAAAATATCTTTAGATATGACAAAGATATGTGATTTTGAATTTTGCAAAAGGGGGCAAATTTTTAAAATTTCAACTGAAATAGATCGTGCACAGAAAGTCAGATATAGCTAGAATATTTGTTTATTAAGATTACATTTAAATATAAATGTACTTTTGACTAGCAACTTAAATTCTTAAGAAATAACTCAATCTTTAAAAAAATAAATGAATTCTTTATATTTTAAAACATATAAACTTAATTTTTTTCCCTTTTTTAAATGCCCCAATTTAATTTAGAATCCTTTATCCCCCGTCCAGTTGCCAGTAACTGTAAGACATATGCAATTATGGCCGCTTTTTAAGTCGAACATTTAGAATGGTGCCAGGGCGCCACGCCCCCGCCCACTGTTATATGTATATAGTACACACATAAGTAGTAATTGCTGGTTAAGAGTTGTGCTTAACATGGGCGAAAATACGGACATTTGAGGGGTGCGATTTGGTCTCTAATCAAGGGACCGTTATGCGGTACTAAGAGAACCCTAAACTATCCCTGCAACTAATTTACAGCACGCAACGTGCAACTGCAACGCAAGTGCATACTAAGAGGGGGTATTAAATGGGCAAGAGAGGCGAGTTAGAAGGGAAGGAGGGGGGATATTTGCTGCACACGCGTCTCAAGTGCTGATTTCCTCAGCTGCTGCCTTCGGCCCCCGTTTGTGGCATGTCAGGCACGTTTTAACACGCTGCCAGCTTTGATTTAATTTAGTAGCAACTTGCAACACACAACGGCAGGAAAACAGTCATCGATCACGACTGCAAAGAGCCCATGGAAATGATGATAATCATCAACATGAAGAAGATGATGACGATGTTGGTGATGATGATGATGTTGATCATGAGTTGAGTTGAGTTGAGTTGCAAATACTTATAAAGTTGTGCTTATGACAGAGCTGGCAGCAGATCAACAACAGATCAAGCAATTTAACATGCAACATCAGCTTCAACTTCACTTGATTAAGCAGTTAAATCAAATGGTCAGCCGATTGGCTTGCCACAGGGACAGGAGAGGAGGAAGAGGAAGGGGCAGGGGCACCATGGAGGTGCTTGAATGAGACACCCTGTCAAAGTTGCCGCCGCAGCCACACTTGAGAGCACAGAGAGCTTGGCAAAAGGTCAACGCATTCAGAGTGCTCCTAAAGGGAAATGCCACACAACAACAACGAGGCAACAACATCAACACAGCAATAACAACAGCAACAAGGCAACATCATCACTTAACGAAGCGGCGTGTTAATTGAAGACAGACAGGCAACTGGCCAAAGCTGAGGTTGAGGTTGTTAGCCAGACTCGAGTTGCTGTTGCAGTTGCAGCTGTTGATGTTGCTGTTGATGTTGCAAGTGAAGCTCTGCTTTGGTATTGCCGCCACTCGTTTGTTGTTGCTGCTGTTCCAGCTTGAGTATTTTCGCATTTCTGGTAAAAATCAAACGCTTCACTGATTTGTGCGTTGGCTGCAATTGTTGTTTATGTCGTTGTTGCTGTTGTTGTTGCTGTTGCTGTTGCAAGCGTGTCTGTCTGCATTTAATGCCGCTTCCTCATTTCTGTTACATGTGCAACCGCATAACTTAAATGCTTCGCTTCCCAGCCACAACTTTGATCTGTATAAATCTTTTTGATTTTGTTGCATCTTTTAGTTGCAGTTGCCGTTGCAGTTGCAATTGTTGTTGCCGTTGTTGCAAATTTGTTGCAATTAAGCTCTTGGGAAATGCAGAAAAGAGGAGTGGAAATATGTAATGTTATCGAATTACTTTTTCTCTTTTATATTTATTATGATGATATTAAGATAAGTATTCAAAATTAGGAAAAATTTAATTGGAGAGATTAAAATTACTATGTTATTAAAAACGTTTGATATTTAGTTATTCATTTTGTCTTTGTTTTTGTTATTTTAATAATTAAATAAATATATTTTTAACTAAAATATAATCTTTACCAGCTTATTTTCGATCAATACGACTAGTTTTTCTATTAAAACTCTTACTGACGACTTACTCTGACTGTTGTCAGTGGCAACAGCAGCAACAGCAGCAATAGCAGCAGCAGCAGCTGCAACACTCGCTTTGGTCAATTTATGTTTTTTGGCATAATGTGGCAATCAGTTTTGGAGTCATAATGTTTTCCTTTTCCTTGTGGCGCTTTGCCCAAAGCGAATTTGAAGATGCCAAGCAAACGACGCGTGACGCATGGCAGCAGCAACAAAAACAACAACAGCAGCAGCAGCAACTGTTGCAATTGGCTGCTTTATCAAAGCAGACGCTGCTTGATAATGTCAACACTTGGAAGAATCGCGGAAGCGTCAAGAAAAATGCGTGCAACGCCCGTCACGTTGTTGGACCGACTGGGGGCGTTGAACCTCCGCCCAACGGGTGCAATTGTCAACGTACTCGAGAGTTGTTGATGTTGTGGTTGTCGTTGTTTTTGTTGCTGTTGTGATGGGTTGTCAACTATTAAGTATACGTATTTTATATGGGCAATGGCAACGCATCATAATCATTTATTTTTGCACTAGCCACGACAACAATGACTGCAACAACAACAGCAACAACAACAACAATTGCCTTGGCTAATTTTATAAACTTCTTCATTTTTATTTTATTCTTTTTTTTTCGCTGTGATTTGTTATTGTTTGTCGAGTTGCGTTGCGTTTAGTGAGTGCTTCACATTTTTTTGCATATACAATTTTTATGATATTTACTAAGAAATTTGTATTCAACTCACGTTTGACAATTGCATGACCAAAAGGGGACTCCCAGCATAGAGGGGAGGATAGACAGTTGACAAGAGAGCGAGAGAGAGAGGAAGAGGAGGGAAGGGAATAGCATACACTGTGATTGACATTTAGAAGTCAACGTTCGCATCGCTTCACAACAGTGCACTGCAAACGCAGCTGTCGTCGCCATTGTCTTCCTCAATCCATTCCATTCCAACCCAACCCTCTCTCTTTCCCTCCCCGTCTCTTCACCTCCCCCTTCTCTGACCCATCTAGGCCATCCTCCAATCGCTGCGACGACAAACGTGAACGTGGGTGACATTTTCTTGGTAATTTGTTGATGGCTCTGTCATTAATTGATGTGTGCGCACATGGATAGATAATTGGAAAATGCATCGATACGATTTATATAGAATCACTCTCACATTTGCTTAGGTGCAATCGATAATAGATTGGGTAATTGACCAGATGAATAGAGTGAGTAAATTACTGAGATTGCTGTGCAATTTAAAGTCCCACATTTATCAATTTCAATTGCACAATTTGAAAGCAGCTTTGATTCTAATTGCTTAAAATTAGTCTGGTTATTTAAAAGCATAAATGGCAGAAAACAATTACTTCAGAAATATTAACAGTTTCTTTTTAATGTGTTTGTATCGATACTAAAAATTTCTGGCGTAGTTAATATATTAGTTAAGAATAACTCTCAGTTTATATTAAAATAAATACTAAAAATGGCTTTTTAATATTTTATATTTTAATTTTTTTGTATTAAAACTTAAGATAATTAATAAAATACAAAAGTAGAGGTTAAAATATATTTTAAAATATTAATTGAATTTAATTTATTATTATTTCCCTTTATTTTTTTAAAATCAAAAATAGGATTTAAATAAATTTTTATTAATGCAATTTGAAATATGAATAATTACCAAGACGGAAAATGAGATTGAAATGTGTTGATCATCTATAAAATTGCCGAACATCTAGTTCTGTTAAGTTAAGATCATATCAATTTTTCGCTAATATTCACAGTCCAATTCATTTATTAATCACTTTATCTATTCCTTAGCACAAACAGCTCATTAGGTTAAATTGTCATCACCTGGTTGGCACACAAATACATGCACAAAGAGCAATCATCAGGTGTCAAGGTTGCTCATTTATCAATGACAATGACACTTTTTGTGTCATATTTTGTGCAAGTCTTTCAACCGTTAAGGGGGTGTTACTAAGTACTTTACGAGTATGTGATGATTTTGCAATGCTTTTCAGCTATTTAGGCAAGTTAAACAAATTACGCATACGCAGCGTGGAAAGTTACCCCAAAAACAAATGCAAATGACCTGAACTCGAAAGTGACCGAAACGTTGACTCATTTTTTTGGGCAAATAAAATTTGCAACTGATGCAGAAATGTGCAAATTTTACAGCAGCAACAACAATAACAATAACAAGCAGCAGCAGCAGCGATAACAAGAATTTTTGGCAAGAATAAATACGATTATTCATTCAACAACAACAGCAACAGTTGCAACATTTTGTGCATTGAACTTTTGGAGTGCAGTTCACAATTATTATTATTATTATTATTATATTGTATGTACATATATTCACTCTTTGTGTGTCGAAAATATGTGCAAAAATCTGTTGTTGACGTCGCCAATTCAACGATTCATTCATTTGTTTATTCTGGCAGTTTGTTTCTTGTGAATTTTTGCGCAGCGACAAAGTGTTAATTCAACAACAAATAGACAATGACAACAACGGCAACAAGAGCGACAATTACCAGAAAGTGCTGCACACAACACGCTGACAAACGAGCGAGTTAATTGCGATGTTGCTGCGGGGCGCGCGCATGCGTAACACGGCGGCAACATCAGCAGCAGTAGCAGCAACAAATGACATGCACGTTGGTTGCATAAATTATCATCGGCAATTAGTTGCAAGTTGCAGGAATGTTGCAACCTGCTGTGACACGGCAGTCGGCAGGGGCGTGGCAGTTGCAAGCAACGGTTGCAACAGGTGACGTTGCTGCCGTTGCAAATTTATCTATTAATATTCTTTTATTTACAGCTGATAAATTGTTTAATGCGCGATTAATTAATGTTTACTGAAATTTTCATTACTCGCCAATTGTCGCTAAATGTTTATAAATAAAGCACAGCAAAAACAGCAACAACAGCAACAGCAGCAACAACAACAACAACATTCGCCGCATTTTGAATACATAATTAAAAAAATTCAATGTTTTTTTAGCAGTCAACAAATTGGAATTTTATATTTATTTATTTTGTTTCGGTCTTTGTTAATTTTCGCACAAAATCGTAAAACGCAGCCGTCGTGCATTGGACTTTGTTTCTGACCGCCCAGGCGGCGGGTGAATCGACTGGAAAGAGACAGCAACATCTAGAAAGAGACAACAACCACAACAGCGGAAGTGGCTGAGACAACTGAAAGTGAAAGGCACTTCAAGAATGCGAGAAAAGGAAGTGAAAAGCAACAACTTAACTGAAGTCACTTTGAGCTGCTCGAACGGGATCAATGAATGGCCAAAACCGAAGCTGAAATAAACTAAAGTGCACTGTACTGACAGCTAACGGTCAGTCGGGTTAATAAACAAATATAATACTGCATTTTATGAACAAATTTAAAATGCTTAAATAATATTTATACAAATTTCCGATTCACAAGCATCTTAGAAATGTTATTTTAATCATAGATTATTATCTAAACCAGGGGTGGGCGCAAAATTTGACCTCGGGAGCACTACAACAACAACTACAACAACAACCTTTTTCATCTAAACTGTTTCTGTTTGTAAAAATAAAATCCTAAAGAATTTTTATTAAATATTCTAAACTGCTTCCTTTTTATTATTTGAAGCATATCGAGATTTAAAACTTCTATAATTTTTTAAAAACAAATTTTAATCTTTGTTGAAAGTATCCATAAAATTGTTTCTAAATTGAAAATTAGTTATTTTAAAAATTAAAATTAAAAGTTATTAAAACATAAAACAAAAATCTTACCTGAATATGCTCACCAGTTTGGTTTAAATAGATTAAAATTAATCTAAAACTGCTACGAAATTGCTTTTAATAAAATTGTTTTCAGCTGTTTGCGAGACAAATCATTCTCAACTTATCAAACGGAGACCGCACAAAGTGTTTTTGTTTTTGCTCTCGCATTTCTCTTGCCAATTTCAATTGCCAAATAATAAAGTCAATACAATGGATTGCAGAAAACAATGGCAAAAGGCGTTGCTGCTGTTGTCGTGGCTGCTGTTGCCGTTGCTGTTGCTGCTGTGGCTGCGCTTTGATGTTGCCAGCAGCAACTAAGGGCAACAACAATGCTTAGCGATTGTCAAAAAGCCAAAATAAAAAAAAGGCGACTGCACAACAACAATGGGCCAAAGCCACGGCAGCAGCAATGAATTGAACTACAGCAACAACAAATGGCAACAACGGCAACAACAACAACAGCAACACAATTCGCACTCGCATAGAACAAGTCGCTTGTGGATGTGGCCTGTCAGTTGACCCAGTTTAGGCCACAATTACAATTCCGTCTCTCATTTTTGTTGTTTGTTATTTGCCTTTGTCTTTGGCTTTGGCTTTGTTTTTGTTTCGTGTCTGTTTTGCCGTCATTTGCTGGCTGCGCAGACGCAACAGCAACAACTGTTTTGATTTGGGCTGCCCAAAGAGGCATCTAGAAGTAACAACAGCAATAACAGCAACAGAAACTGAGCTGACATTTGATAGTTTGCTTTCAAATTGACTACAATTGGAGTCAGAGTCGAGTGGAGCCATTCTATGTTACTATGTCGCCTTGGTTGTAACTGTTACTCTCGCTGTTGCTGCTGTTGCCACTGGCGACAACATTGTGCCCATTCCCAAGCCAACTTGACAGCGAGAACTTTTGCTTGGCTGCTCCAAAATGTCGTTAGGCTGGCATCTTAATTGCACTTTGATTGACAGGCCACAAGACAATCGAAGAATACGCATACGCCACGTGTAACAACAGAGAGAGAGACCAAGAGAAAAAACGAAAGAGAGAAGGAGTCGAAAAAAGAGAGAAATGTCAGTGACCACAACAACATTTGCAATTAGCCAAATATTTGATTAGCGCAAATGGTTCGGCTGTAGAGGTTGCTGGATGCTGCTACAGTGCTTGCCACAAAATGTTGCAATGTGTGTGTGTGCTCCTATTGTTCGTAATGTGTTGCCTGCGTGACCTAATTTCTGACAGCAACAGCACTGCCAGAATGAATGACACTAGCTGATTATTACAATTAAATATTGGTTTAATCTTAGGAATATGTTTTCTAAAGAGCTAAGCTGATAATTAAATGCTAATTTGGAACTTAAGGCTAGACTATCAATTGGTTTGTGCCTCTTATTTTCTCTGTGTTTCTGTCTTTTAAGATGTAAGCTGTTAAATCACATTAAAATGCTTTAGTAAAACATTAGACTTAAGTCTGAACTACAAAGTTAACAATTAATAAGCATATATGCATATGTTTTGTTTCATTTTTAAATATAGCAAACTTTTGTTAAGTATCTTTTTAAGTGCATTAAATAAAGTAAAAGCTTTAAGCATATCACCTAATCAACTAACAACTATCAACTAACATTTAAACAATTACTTTTTATCTTTGAATTAAGCTAAAAGTAGCTTTGGAAACTTATTAAATTTGTTAAATGAAAGCTTAAAGCTTTGTCTACTACTTTTGCACATCTTATTATCTCTCTTTCTCTTACTTTCTTCTGCTACCGCATCTTTACTTATTTCTACAACAAACAATTTTTATATCCTTCCCAGCTGTCGGCTCGTGTCATTGTGCCACAAACACAACAGCAACATCCGTAATGCAAAGCTTTTGTATTTAATTGTCAGCAGCAGAAAAACCAAAAACTCGGCCACGCCCACTCACACAACAAACACACACATATACATAATTGCATTATTTGACTTTTCAAATTGGGGCAACACAGGAGAACGGAAAATGAGATGAAATGACCCAAAAAAAAAAGATGCAGTGTTTTCCATGCTGCCTGCCTGGTAAACAATTTAAGTCAAAAACTTTAATGTTTTTGAGCCAACAAAGTTGAATTTTTGGATAGATCGAAAATTGCCAACTTAATTGGAAATTCTCTCACGGATTTGCGATTGGTAAATTGGCAATGCCATAAACTCAAATGCGAGTAAGCCGGGCCAAAAGAGTCAGTCTAATTAAACGGCAGCAGCAGCGAACAAATCAAAACTTGCAAACGCCCCAACAACAACAACATCAGCAACTGCAACAACAACAACAACAGCAGCAATCACAAAGCTGCCACAATAGCAATTTAAGTAAATTATTGAAACTTTCCATATGCAATGGCAACATTTGAAAAGGATGAGGAAGCTGAGCAAGGGAAAACCTGGCCAAGTCGCTGGGAAAATCATTAAAATTGGCGAAAAGCAAACAAACGAAAAGTGTAACTGTATATGTGTGTGTGTGTAGGTTGCAAAAGGTGAAGGAGGCGGTTGCATGGCCTGTCTGCGTGGGTTACAAAGTGCATAAATGAAGGAAATCTTGGAGGGGCAGAGATAGAGGGAGAGAGAGAGACAAAGAGGGAGAGAGACGCACAACAAAAGCCATAAAAACTGGCAACAAATGTTGCAGGGCGACTAATAAATGTTGCTCAGACAACAGCAACAACAACAGAAACATCATCAACAACAGCAACTACAAATGTGTCTCTTGCCTGTCACACACCCACTGAGCATGTAATGCCCCTCCTCTCTCCTACCTCCTCTCTCCTACCTCCTCTCTCCTCTCCCTCCCTCCTTGCTGTCTTTGTCATACTCTGGCGTTTTAGGCAATTAATTGTGCAACATCAAATAAATTGCATTTAAGACGCAACAACTGCAACGTTGCCAGCAATTGTGTGTGCAACATTTCGGCCTGACAAGCTTCATAAAAACTAATTTGCTTTTTTAAGGCTCCTTTTCCTGTACGTATGTGTGTCTCTGAGTGTGTGTTTGTGTGTGTTGTTGTTGCAGTTTTATTTTGGGCCTACCAGGAAATACTTGGTATCTGCAGGAGACTTGCTTAAGCCAAAATTTGTTGCCAGATTATTGGCTAAGTTAAGCCTCGCTTTGTTTATGTTGTTGCTGTTGTTACTGTTGTTGTTGTTGTTGTTACTGTTGTTGTTGCTGTTGTTGATTTTCTTTTGCCATTTCCTATTTGCGGCTTTTGTGTCTTGTTAACGGCGCCTTTGGCAGTAAATAAGTTAATCAACTCGAGATGAATGAGCCTTAAAAACGTGAATTTGTGTATAGCAAAGACATTACCAGGAAACTTTTGGCCAATGGCATAACGAAGTTGCCACTCAGAGCGTGCTACGTTAGAAGTGCTTGGGAATTCTATGGAAAATGACAGGAATTGTGTTTTGAGTTGTTTTGCAATTATTGCAATTTATATTGTTGTTGTTATAGAGGCAAATTAAGTTTTATGAAGACAAAGAGATGAAGTTTGTGTCATTTCATAGATTTATAGACAATGTACCTATAGTAATATGTAAATATAAAGTTAGATACGGAGTTATAGCGATGTAAACAATTTGTAAAAGAAAACTTAATAAAAAATACGCATAGCCTTTGACTTGTAGAATTAGCCCAACATCCAACTTTCATAACTTTGCCAAAACTGATCCGATTTCCAAGCGGAAGATGATTGTGTAATGGGAAACTAACTTGAGTCTTAGAAACCAGCTCATAATTCTAATTATTAAGTTACACTTATTTCAATACAAATAAGTTAATGACATAATGATGCTTTCTGTATACCAATTAGAATCTTTTTCTGAGATAAATAATAGCGTGTTTTAATAATTCGACAATTCTATATTTAACTAAGCTCCCTCACGGCGGGGAATATTTAAAGGTGAGACTTCAAATTAAGAGAATCAGCTAAATTGCCTTTCTGGTATCTGCAATCTGCAATCTGTAAACTGAGACTGCAGTTGCTGTTGCTGTTGCCGTTGCTGTCGCCATTGCAGTTGCCGTTGGCAGCTTTACCAAATGGCACCAACAACAGTTGACAGTCAACAGACACAATCTTTAATCGGGCAACAGCGAGAGATCTGGCAGCGTTTTCACAGTTGGCTAATAAAGCTATCAATAGGCCAACTTGGATGACAGCAACAACAACAACTTGCCAACTAGGTGCAGCAGCAACAGTTGCTGCTCCATTCACTTTAGGCATCTCGTTGTTGGCCTTTTGGAAAAGGCGTCGAGTACTTAATCATAAATAGCAGCATGATTTTATTGGTAGTATAGATGGGTAGTACTTACAGTCGCGGCTCATGCCAGCTGAGAGGCATTTCTTGAAGCGGCAATATTGACAACGATTGCGATTCAGGCGAATTACCAAACACTTGCCGTCCCTCAGGCAACGGTACTCGATTTGCTTTTGAATGCTGCGACGAAAGAAACCCTGTGAAATAATAACGAATATTAATAAACTGTTAGAGAGTGAAATGGTTAACTTACCTTGCAACCCTCGCAGGAGGTTACACCATAATGATAACCAGATGCCTTGTCGCCACAAACTTTGCAGGGCACAAATGACTTTGAGGAGACGCCGTTGTTGCTGTTGCTGCTGTTGTTGTTGCCGTTGCTGCTGTTGTTGTTGTTGCTGCTGTTGCTGTTGCTGGAGTCAACAATACCAAATTGTTGCTGCGCGTGCTGCTGTTGTTGCTGTTGCAATTGCTGCGAGTGTTGGAGTTGCTGCTGCTGCTGCTGTTGCTGTTGTTGCTGCTGCGAGTGTTGCTCTGCAATGGCAAAGTGCAATTGTTGTTACATTTGGAAAGTTGTGGCGCCTGTTGATTATGCAACACGACTCGACACGACTCAATATTACTTCACATTACTTCACTTATTACTCATACGCCGCTTTGGTCGGCAATTGCCAGCAATTGCCGTAATGGCAATTTGCTAAATGAGTTTGCTGGCAACACACACACACACACACTCACACACACACACAACTCTAACCGACAACTATCGCCTGCTCCACATCTGACACACGTTGCACTCACAACTTGGCCATGTTGTTGCCTCATTTGTCAGTGACAAACAGCGACAGCTCAGCTGTCAATAGTCCACCCAAAATCCCAACAAAGATGGCAAATAAAAACTGTGCTCTAAGCAATTGCCACCTCAAATGGCAACGCGACCCTTGACCCCACTCAAGGTGCTCGATGAAAAGTAATTCCATAAGGAAAATTGCCCAAAATAGAAATGGAAAATCAAATTAAACTAATGGAAAGGCGACAACAATCATGAAGTGTTCAGGAAAGAGAAGAAATCGTTATTTTGATATTAGAAGGTTCTGGAAGCTAAATATTAAGAATATAAAAATATTAACCCTTTCATGGGATTAATTCAGAGGAATGCACAAAAAATCTGGAATTTTGGATATAAGGTATATTGACGACGCTGATTCCAAATGTGCAATCAGATTTCAGGTAGCTCTTTTCACCTGGCCTCCAGGTAATGTCCCTTAAAAAGGACTAGAGCTGTCAGAGTATGTTTATTTATACCGATTTTATATTAAATCAACTTAAATGGTTACTTTCAGCTTTTGATGAAAGCTAGCGCAGCAATTGCTTTTTGGCTTAAAGCAAAGACATACTTTGCATTTTTTGCAAATTACATATGTTATTCCCTCACAACCCTCTAATTTGCACCAGGCATTGTTTTTATTATTAGCAAATTCCGGGACATCCATTTGTCCGGGTAAGTTTGAATGGTTCAAATAAAGAACTTACAGATGTGGTGGGAGAATTACTTAATGATATGGGCGAGTTTTCATGGAGCGGCTATCGCGACAATAACCTCTTCATCAGAGAAGGTCTGCCAAGTAAATTCGGAGTCGTTTCGGCATTGACCACCACATGAGAGCTTTGTGCTTTTATCAGAGTATTCGCCACTTCTACCCGAAAATGAGAACCATCTAAAATGTATCTTTTTGGAGTAATAAATTCGTTGCAGTAATTTTTGTATTCCATCCAAGTTGCAACCAATGCAAGGTTTACAAAATGCATAATTACGCAAAACGTCCACTTTTATATTGATCTTGTAATATTGCAGCATTTGATCTAAGAGATATACTTCGCTCATGTTTTCGTTGTACAAACGAAGCACTTCCAGAAAATTAATTTCAATATACTTTTGCAACTGTTTATCACTTTGGGACGCCTTTCATTCTTTGCCGTTTGCAATATATTTAGAAGCCAGCCAAGGTAGTTAACTACCTTGTTATTGTAACAGCGAATGACTTTGTCGTTGTTACTATAACACTACGCAGCTGAGTCTCGACCCCTTTTTGCCATAGTTTTCGGATCAGGTAATGGAGGGTTACCAAATCTGTTTACTCATATCGTTCCTGCAGCAGGAATGCTTCTCTTTAGAAGGATTTCGAAAAGCTAAAATGATGAAATGTAGTTGCTTGTAACCGTTTGCAATTGGTATCCGCTTTGCTGGTTCAAGCACTATAGCTGATCCTAACCCTATAGTTTTGGCTAGTATTGGTGTGGTCGAGCCTTAGTAAATAAGGAAGTCGTAGGGCAAACCACTCTTGCCGTTAGGGAAATAAACCTTAATGCACCAGGGTCACGGCTTACCTTTGATATATTGTTTAGCGAAAAAACGTCCTTGAAATTGAATTATTTGATCATCTATTGCAATGCATTCTTCTATCGGCAATGTGCGTAGATGAATCTTCGAATGTTTTATTAGTGGTCTTACTTTGTGAAGTTGATCGGAAGTAGAAGACTTGGAAGAATCCCTAACAAACTTCACACACTTAGTCAGCCCTTGTCCCATATAAGGGACACCGATACTTATGGTTATATTTCTATGATTTGTACACTTATATTGGAAGTTTTTTGACTATATTTACAACAAAGTATGCAACTATACATACATATTTTTTCTGCACCAATTCGACGACAGTAACCACATAAATTATTTAGCTTAAAATCACGCATTTAATTGCTAAAAAGAAGGCTCTGCAAAAACGCGATTAATTTAATCAAATGGTAACACAGCGCGAAAAAAAAAGGTAATGAGATAAAGCTAGCTCTGTGAGCTTTCAAAGTTGCCTAAAAACTTTCATATCTGCAGCATATGTTTTAAATTCTATCAATTCAAAGCTGAGCAAAGAGTTTGTCCCTTATATGGGACTAGTCCATGAAAGGGTTAAGTATATGTTTACAAAAATTTAAAATAGAAAATCCAATTTACGATTTTAAAATATTATTAACATTTTATTGATGCTTTTAACTTTCAAATACAATTAACGAATACAAGGCTTCAGTTTTCACAATGTTATTTATGTAGAAAGTTAAGTTACCATTGCATTTACTTGCTTACAGGGTATCATAAAATACAGGAAGTTCATTTTCTGATATTTTAGGCTTTTTCAGTAATTACCATGGCAAAAGTTTTCACAAAGTAAAAAAAAATGAAAATTTTAGAAGAGCACATGTGCATATAGGGTATCAAGTAGTCTGTCACACTCTCTCGCTATCTTTCTATTGCTGATTAAGTAATTTACATTTAAAAAACAATTTATTTCGGTTTTAAACGTGATTCAAGTCTCAAATTCTCTGTTTAGTTAAGGAAAAAGCTGGGAAATGCATTAGTGAAATGTATTTTCCAAAGGCAATTGCTGTAACAGCAACAACAACAGCAACGGCAGCAATCAAATTCAAATGCCAGCGGCAGCAGCTCAAAAGTGCATTCAACTTTAACAACAACAACGATGTGGCGATAAGGAAAAATGCCAAAAAATCACGTATACGCCACCGTCAAGCCACCTACACAGCAACAACCAACAAGGTGTGAGCGAGAGAGCAAGAGAACTAAAGAGAGAGAGAAGCGGAAAATGCTGTAATAACAACAACAACAACAACAATGACAACTTAGTTGAAGCAGCCGCACAATTTTCACTGCAAGCGCCGAAAATTTGCAATGCAAATTGTAGAAAAATGGAGGCAGACGAGTAGCAACAACAACAACAACAGCAACAACAACTGTGGCAGCAACAGAAAGAAAATTGTTTGCTTCTCGGCATTTCATTTCAATTTGCCTTTTTCTAATGCAAAAAGCAAAGAAAAAAAGGCAAATGAACTAAGCGCGGAGTTTAAACTACGAGTTGTAGTTGCCACAGTTGTTGTTGCTGTTGTTGTTGCAACAATCGGCGTTGCCACACCTCGAAATGCGAAACGAAATGAAATGAAATTAATGTGCAACTTGCACGCGCCAACACACAACGCACAGACCAAGGAAGCAGCAGAGAGAGAGAAAGGAGAAAAAGAGGGGGAAGAGAGAGAAAGGGGGAAAAGAGTGAGAGAGAGAGAGAGAGGGGGAAGTCCCCGCGTTACGCGCTTGTGCAATTGCAAATTGAATTTTCATCCAAAAGACCTAAAGGAGCAGTAAGTGGAGGTGGAGGTGGAAATGGAGGAGGAGATGAAGAAGGAGGTAAAGTTGGAGGCATGAAACACAACGTCTGGAAAATGTCATCGGCTTGGGCGGCAAAGGAAATTCAAGTGCCACTCGCAGTCGCAGTTGCTGTTGCTGTTGCTGTTGTTGCTGCAGTCGCAGTTGCAATTGCTGCTGCTGTCGTTGCCTTGCTTCATTTTCGCGCTGTGTTCAAATGCAAATCACTTGGCCGCTTTTGTGAGTTGACAATTTAGACGCCATTGTTGTGGCTGCCACTGCGGTTGGGGCAGGCAGAGGCAGTTGTTGTTGTTGTTGTTGCTGCTGCTGCTTGCCATTTCCGCGTTGTCAGACAGTGGCAAGCGATAGACAACCGACAACCGACAACGACGACCAGTTCATAATTTTTGTTGCAAGTTTGTTTGCATTTCTCTTGTGCAACGCTGATAAAAGAGACGCAAAGCAAAGCAAACAAAAAAAAAGGAAAAACTGATTGAATGCTAAGAAAATGATGCTGACTCTGACTAGGACAGATAGACAGACAGACGAACAATCAGTTAGATATACAACTGCAGTTGGCATCGTTAACGTCAACAACAACTAGTTTTGGCAGGGCTGTAATTCCCCTCTTTACAACATCCCCTCAGCCCAACTCACCCCTCTCTCTCCTCTCTCTCTCTCTCTCTCTCTCTCTCTCTCTCTCTCTCTCTCTCTCTCTCTCTCTCTCTCTCTCTTTAGCAGCAAATTAATTTGTTTGCAAGTTGCTCACGCCTCACAGCTGCCTCGCTAATTGCGGCAATTAACTGCTGCAAATAAATCCTTGCCAGCATGCAACAGCAGCAACAACAACCAATTAGAAAGCAAACTTGCAACAAGGAAAACGATATTGCCACCAGCTAAGTCGAGCTGTAAGTGCCCAGTTAATCACAGAGGGCTTTCAATCTTCCATGTTGCCACCTCACACTTTCAACAGACACTCGTCTTTCTCAATTAATTCTAAATTTAATCAGGAAGCTAAAAAATAAATTAAATTACAAATACAAACATTTTAATACTTATAAAGCTCAGCTGTATGAACTTCTTAAGTATTTTTTATTATTATACATATCTAGCTCAAAAACTAAGCTTGTGTAAATTTCATCTCTTAATCGATAAAATACACCTAGACATACAATTTTGTTTAGATTATTATAGCTATATCTTTGCCAAAAAAAATTAATAATATTGATGAATTTTACACTGATATTTAAACAAGTAATTGCCTTGTTTGGAAAATATTTTGCTCTGTCTTCTATTTATAAAGATTTAATTCATCTAAAACACTTAAATCTTCTTATAAATATTTAAAAATTGACATCCAAGGCATTAAAATTTAGGGTCAGAATTATTTGTAAAGAATGTTGTGATAATGGATAATAGGTAAGTATTAATAATAGTAATTATAATATTTATAGGCTTTTATTTAATTTCTTTCCTATAAAATAATTTCCCCATAAAATGTCGAACTATCGAGCCCAATTAAAGTCTTTAGATAAAACACTTTTGCTAAGCGCAATTTCAAGATATTTATGAAAATGAAAATGAAAACACATATTCATGGCATTCAAACGCTGCATGCCACATGCTGCAACTGGCAACATTGACAGACACTTTGCAACATGAAAGCAATTTCCTTGCCACATCTTTCAATTGACGACGAATAAAACCAACAGCAAACAACAGTCACAACAACAGCAACAACAACAACAGCGAATTACATTCATTTTCACATTTTCCAGGCGGCGTCTTAATAGTTTCCGCAAAAAGCCAAAAGAAGAAGAATAGGAAAAGGGGGGGGGATGAGGAAAATCAAAGAGCGTGGAAATTGAGCGAAACGAGAGAAAAGACAACTTTCAAATAGTTGTTGTTATTGTTGTTGTTGCTGTGATTGTTATTGCACATGTTGCTGTTGTGCAATGCAAAGTTTATTAACAATAAATTGAAAGACGCATTTTTTACCTGCGTGTCCTTTGCTCAGATGCGCAGCAGTTGAAGATGTTGTCGCGTGGCCGGAGGAGGAGCTGACCGCTGACGAGGATGGGGATGTTGTATGGCCGCTGAGTTGTTGCTGCTGATGTTGTTGCTGTTGTTGCTGTTGATGTTGAAGCTGAAGCTGATTGGATTGGCTGGCATTGAGTAGCGTCGAGCGATTAAAATGCTCAGCGCTGGATGCTGACGACGATGATGATGATGAGGACGAGACGGTGACAGAACTCGAGCTGGAGGAGCAACCGCTGCTCCGTCCGCTGTCCGGTGAGGAATGGGCGCCGGCTGAGCTGGGACTGTTGCTGGCGGGACCAAACTGATGCACACTGCTGATGGTGTACAAAGCACCTCCACCATTGCTCAATGCCGTGCAGCTCAAATGTGCTGCTGTTGCTGCTGCCGCTGTGGCTGCTGTTGCTGGTGTTGTTGCTGCTGCTGCAGATGCAGCTGTTGCTGTTGACGCTGCACTGTAATATCCCTCGCACTGCAGCAACTGCAATGGATCCGCTTCAATGGCACTCAGACAATGTTGTAACTCTTGTGCTGCACCAGCAACTGTTGTTGGTGCCGCCGTCGTTAGTTGCTGCTGCTGCTTTTGCTGCTCCAGTTGCGGATCCTGTTCCTCGTCAGGATCCGAGTCTAGGCTGCCAGCTTCGCTGTAGGCGCCTTGCGTGGATGAATCCTCGGGAGTGTCAAAGAAATGCAAATTGAAATCGGAATTTGCATCGAAAGAAACTTCCGGCAGGGCTTCGTTCTCCTCCTCCTCCCCTTCCTGCTCTTCTTCTTCTTCCTCCTCTTCGTCTTCTTCTTCGTTTGGCTGTGACTGCTCCTCCTCCTCCTCTTCGTCCTCTACGTCTAGATCTGCAATATTATTGTCGTCGTCGTGCTGCTGTTGTTGCAGTTGTTGCTGCTGTAGTTGCTGCTGCTGTGGGCGTGTCGATTGGCCCAAGTTCTTGACCACAGTATCGATCAGCAGATGGGAGCGTATTTGTGCCTGTGCCTCCAGCTCTATTTGGTACACATCCATGTTGCTGGCGTCGCTGCATTGGCATTGGCATTGGCATTCGCATCCATTATCATCAACAACATCATCACGCAAATTGAATTCAACACTGGCAACACTCGCCGGAGCGTTCTCAGCATTTTTATTAGAACCTTTTCCAGCTGTTGATTTAAATTTATGTTCCCGTTTCTTTTTATTAGCACTTCACGAAGTTGTTAAACGAATAAGAGTTTATAATTGTTCTCCTTATATTAAGAATCAATAAATAACTAGTTCAAAATATAGACGGTTTTATTGAAGAACCAGTTCCGGTTAACTTTACATGAAAATTTTTTTTAAAGGCAAAGATTTAGTTTCTCAAAAATTAGGTGGAGTCATTGCTGGTTCCGTTTTGCTTTTCTTACATACATATAATTACTATATATTTACATTTTTTTAATTTCTAAGATAAAGCAAAAAATATACCATAACTTTTGTGAAAATGTAATCAAAAATCCTAAAATATTCATTTAAAACTCATTAAACTTCATCTAAATGATTTTCATTCTTGATAGAAAATAAATTAAATATATGTATGTATATATATTTTTATTTTCTTTATCTGAAAGAACTCTATTTTCTCTCTTTTTCTGAAAAACACTTATATCTAAATTCTTCTTGCACACTTCACTTGAGCACAAAACTCTAAAAATTAATTAACAATGGGCTTATAATGCAAAATTTGGGATTCACTTCCGTGATTGTTAATCTCGGTCTTGGCACTGGAAATGTTCACATTGTTTTGTAGATTCCTGCAGATGGATAAGCAGGACACGTTCACTAATTAGACAAATTGGGAATAATGGTGAGAGGAGTGCGCGAAGGAGACGAATGGAACGGCGACGTAACTCCGGTTCGGAAAATGCCAAATGGAAAATGTGAAAATGTGCGATCGCGCGTACAAAACTCTCGCCTCGACGAGATCCAAGCGCCAACTTCACAGCGCTCCAAATGCGCAACAGAAATTCAAACCAAACTGCAGAACTGCAGAACCTACGACAACTACAACTACAACTACAACGACAACGCCAACAACGACGGAGCGCAAGAAAAGAACAAGAATAAGAAGAAGGCGCGTGCGTCTGTGTATATGTGTGTGGTGTGCCTATCTGTATGTATGTGTGTGTGGAAAGAGCAGGAAAATAGAATGTGTGGCTGCATGGAGTAGGAAAAACTGTTGTAGCGCCAACATTTGAGCGTCAACAGCGCTGGGCACGAGGCTGACTCAGAGGCAGAAGAGCAGCAGCAGCAACAACAGCGGCAGAATGCGAAGGGGGTGCTGTTATTGCTTATATCTTTCTAATCTGCAAACTACAAGAATAACAACAACAACAACAATACGCATTGGCACTCTCGCTACATGTTGTTGTTGTTATCGTTTCTTTTCTTTTTTTACTGCAGTTTTCCATTTGCTGAGATGATTCTGTTCCTGGTTGCTATTTTCAATTTCTATTGCCCGTGGGCAGTAGAAGCAGCTGCTGCAGCGACGTTGACGTCGACGCCGACGCCAACTTCAAGTGCACACACTCCACTCAAGATCAATTTCACACACACCATGAAAGCCAACGGGCCGAGAGAGAACCGTTACAAAGTTTGCACTATGCAACGAGAGAGAGAACGAAGGAGAGAGTGCACAGGCAGGAGAATAGCAAAGTCAAAGAACTTTTGTGTCTCTTCACTGCGCTCTCACTGCTCGCATGCGTGTATGTAAAAGAAAGAGAGAGAGAGAGTGAGCGAATTCTATAATGCGGAAGTAAAAATGTTGCATTTACGCTCAATGCAGTTGTTATTGTTGCTCTTAGCTGATGTTGTTGCTGTTGTTGTTGTGGTTGCTAAGCAATAGAAAGTGCCAAACGAGTTTTGGGCCTTAGATTTTCAAGCAGTGCTTTGTACTGGCAAAACTTCTGCAAGACGCCCGCAACATAGCGGAAAGAACTTTAAATGGAGAAGAACGGGATTGAGTGGAATCAAGAAGAAGTACTGGAGAAAAGAGTTATTGTGACATTAAGGTTGTATTGTGTTTTCATAAATAAATTAAAAATAATTTTTATTGTCACTAAGTCTAGATTTAGTATGACTTAACTTATTCTCAGGAAAGTAATTTCATTAAACAAATTATTCAACTCAACGCAAATTTCTCAAAAAATATTTTGACATTTGCAAAATAATGATTAAAATGTATCATATCGACGAATCCTACAGGTATCCCTCAAAACATCATCCTTACTATCCCTAACAGCACTTTCAATATTCCTTTCATGCCTCTGTCATGTTCATACATCGATGGCACAGGGAAATAAATCGACAAAAATTGAAAAATCACCCATGTGCTTTATGCGCACAATTTTCCCATTTCGCAACGGTCGCTGTCGCAACCGCCTCACACATTTTCCATAACGAATGCCTGGCACAAAAGAGAAGCAACGAAAGTCAATGATCAGCGTGTGGCGGCAGCGGCAGCGACTGCGGCTAGTTTGCTATTTTTCCAACGGCAGCGAAAGCAACAGAAACTGTAAATAACAAGAAACGGCAACAACGACGCGTCGCCGACGACGACGACGACGCCAACGCTAACGCTGACGCCAACGAGGATCGAAAGCGAAAAGTCAACGACAATGGCAACGGCAACGAAGACGAAGACGACGGGCAATGGCTTCGTAAAGACGACGAGCAAACGAAACGAACGAACGAACGTGCGAGCGCCCGCCCGCCGCCCCCAACAAACGTAACATGTTCGATTGCATTTGCCTGATAAAACCTGATCTCCACACACACAAACACGAACACACATACACGACGCCATAAGACACGCGACGTCGCTGTCGACGTCGACGAACCAGGAAGAGAAAAATGAAAATGCCGCTCACTGGCCCAGCAGCAGCTGCTACAGCAGGCATTGATTGTGTAATCGCTTTGAGTGTATGCGTGTCTCTGCGAGAGAGTGTGAGCGAGCATAGGCATCAGAGTGTACATATGTATGTGTGTGCTTTGAGTGAGAGTTATTTGCTGGGAGGCCCCTTCGCCACATCCACGTGGCCTGTTGTTGTTGTTGCTGCTATTACTTTGCCCATTGCCTATGCCATTGAATGACCATGCCCATTTTCTGGCATGCGCCCATTGCATTTCACTTATCAACGCGGCGACGGCGGCTGCTGCTGCTGCTGACGCTGTTACTCATGTTTTTTTGCGTTTTTATTTGCTTGTCTAAGTTCAATGACTTGAGCAACGTCATGGGCAGCAGCAGCAGCAGCAGCAGCAACAACAAGAACAACAGCAACAAAGTGGCGCAAATGCGTTTAGTTTTATTTATTTGCTCATTATTATGCCCCTGCTGCTAGATTCTACAATTCTTGTTTACTTTGCACATTTTTTTCATAGTTTCTGTTATTGTTGTTGTCGTTCTCGTTGTTGTTCTTGTTCTTGCTCTTGTGGCTAGTTGGCGAATGTTGTTTTGTTGTTGCTGCCTTTGCCTTGGTGCTTGACTGATATGATGGCATCGAAGCTGTAAACAAGCTATAAAGTAGGCATTAGAAATTATCACTTGGAGTGAGAAATTCTGACTTTTCAACTGGATTAAGAAAAAAGTTGAAAAGAATTTCAAACTGAATTCAATTTAGAAATGGATTCGCTTTGAATATAAATAATGATCATTAATTTACTTAGCATGTTTCAGCGTCTATCGCTAATGAATAAAACAAATAATTTATACTTAAAATCGAATGACGGATACCTGTTTCGACTATGCCCCAATTTTTTTAATTTAATTGTTTGAATTTTTTACATAGCATACTCTTGGGCGTATAGCTTGGGAAGTTTGTGTTTTTAAGAAAAATGCTTATAAAAAATATTCAATCAGCAATGCATTTATTTAAAATTTTTTTTGTCTACTTTGAATTTAATTAACCAATTTTAAGTTTGTCACTGTAGATATTTTGAAATTTCAAAGTATTTGTGGCTTCATAACGGGATCAACGACAATTGCTTTTGTAGCTTATATCTTTAATATTAAGTATTTATTTAAAAAAAAGTTAATTTCGTATTTGAAAACATTTTGATAAAGTTATAAAACACAACGTGAAGCTTGCCATTCTTCTGGGATTCTGGGAATGAAGACATAAAGCATTTTGCCAACTTATCAGCAAGCAATCTAACAGGCTATTTAAGTTGAAAAGACAGCAACACGCCTGGCAAACTTTGGTCCCCAAGGATCTTCAAGCTACAGAAACAGCATTAGCAACAATGAAAAAGAGCCACAGCCTCCCGCTGTTTGTGCCAGAATCTTTCCTGTCAGAATGGCAGAGCACACAAAAACCATATAAACGTCACACACGATGCCACAGCAGCAACAACAACGTCATCGAGAGCAGCAACCACATGGGCCTAGAGCACAGATTGTTGCCTGTGGCATTCCTGGTCAACACTTCTAAATACGAGCATGTGTGTGTGTGTGTGTGTGTGTGGCATGTGGCACCAACCGCTGTTGCAGAACAGGCTGAAACCCAAACTCAACACAAAAGACATTTTGGGTCGTACCACGTCAGTGGGAGCTATGGGATGCAGTTGTGGAATGGGGCAGCAACAAAACGAGAGGCATGTGCAATGTTTGGCTGAATGTCAGCAACCTCAATAAAATGTTGCGATTTTATTTGATGCTGCAGTTGATGTTGTTGTTGTTGTTGTTGCCGTGCCTTTCCTGGGTCATGATCTGTTTCGTGAGAGAAACTGGGCAGCTATAAATAACAGAGCAAGAGCCAAGGAAAAAAAATATAAAACTATATTAAAGCAAAGTGTAACAAACGTTTCAAAATACCCTGTAACAAAAGTTGTGAGCGGGGTGGCTTGGAATTTAAAATAAGAACAACAACAGTTGAAGATAAACTCGACAATTGAGTTAAGTTTTCTTAAAGTTATGACCGTTTTAAGTTTTGGAAAAATATCAATTGAAAACAAGGGTAAAACTTAGAAAAGTATTAAAGTGGAAAGAGGACATAGCACAATAAAAAATCTATCTTATTAATTGAGTTTGATATACACTTTCAAATCGTTTTAAATATATTACAAGCTATCTGCTAGCTGTGTATTTGTATAGAAATTATTAAGGTATACGTACCCAAGAAAATATCGCTGGAAACGGAATGCGAACTCAGCGATGAGGTGTGTCCGTCCGATGGACTTTGGGGCGGTTCTCGCAATGGGCTGCTGGGCGTTGTGGGTGGCGTGTTGAGGCAACGTTGATTGCCCAAAGTTCCACTTGCAGTTGTTGTTGTTGCTATCGCTTCGCTTGTTATTGTTGTGGTTGTTGTTGTTGTCGGCGTATCAGTGCTACGAAAATAAGCACTTGCAATGGAGATTCTGCAAAACAAAGGACAGAAATGTTAAATTTTATATCGAATTCAATTTCATTGTCAATGTCAAATTTAAACGAAATGCAATTAAGCTGCCGACATGGCCTAATCAATTAAATGATTAAATGATTATCCTTAGCCAATTGTTTTGGGTTCCTTTCAACCTTCTGCTTCTTTCTTGCGTAGCCTCTTGCGTATATCGTTATTTATTTGCCTTTCCCATCGCGCAGGTCACGTAATTGATTGGAAAAATGGCCATTCATGTCGAGTGCAGTCGAGCAGGGCCAACTGCAGCTGCTCGACTATCCAACAGCCCCAATCCCAGTCCCAATCCCAATCCCGAACCCAAGCTCAACCCCCATCTCAGTGGACTGGCATAGTTCTTGGCTCGTTATTGCACGTAATTGGCCATTTTCCTGGCAGTCCGGCACGGAATTTATTGAATATCAACGATTGTGGGTGAAAGAAAGAAAAGAAGCGGGAAACTGGGCAAACAGTTAACAACGTCAGCCACATTGATCGATAGTTCAGGCAATAAATAGCTGGTTAAAAGTAGAAAAAGGGTTTGTCGAAGAGTTCGCATAAATATTTAATACTAATTAGTTAAAGACTTTGCTTAAAAATAGACTCCCATCACTTTCAATCTTCAATCAATGAAAGTTTCGCTTTAATGCACTTTCTCGTTACGTATACGCACTGTGGTCGATGCGGTTTTTGTTGGCTTATATTACTCATACGCACTGCAGTTCCTCCCGTTTCCAATTCCCATTCCCCTTGTCTGCTGACTTCACAAACCAATTTATATATGCGGCATCCTTTTCCATCTGAGAGCAGCCATAGAGCGACTTGCAAATACCCTGTAACTGGTACGATTCCTACTTTTAGACTGCATATACCCCCTTAGTTATCGCTTGCTACAACAGGACACTTTCAAAATCAATATGCGCTTTATATGCCCATCTCCTAGGACGCAGCCATTGCATCGTGTGTGGCAACTTCATCTCCCTTATCCCGCTCTCCTCCATCTCACATGTGAGTTGGTTCCATGTTTGATATTCTATGCCTCCACTGAGCTTTATTGCATTTTGCTTTGTCGCTTCTCCACTGATGTCCTCAGCTCAGGCATTTGGAATTCCGTGCCGCCAATCTGTCCCCACTTCTCTTCCTTTCTCCTCTCCCTCCCTCTGTCTGTGTCCCTCTCTCTCTGTGTGCCTATCTTGTAGTTTGCTTTTACAATATTTCCACGTTGTTATGCACTTCACACAAGTGCTGCATCCCAACAAGCACTCGAAACAGAGATTGTACTCGTAGTTGTGTCGTCTGTCATTGTTCTTGTTGTTGTTGTTCTCGTTGTTGTTGCTAATGTTGTCACAATATTTTCGCTTTTCGATGCGCTGCTCGAAAGCACAAGTGAAATATTTGCCCATGTGGCGTTTTAGTTTCTGCCAAAGAAGACGCTTTTCCATTTCCCTATGAGTATTTTTATGTGTGTTTGAGTTTTCCTTTTCTTTCTCTATGGTTTTCTGTTGAAATGTGCAAAATTGAACTTTTGATTTATGCATGGGGTACAAAAGGGAGAAGAATCAACCAGAGAATCGACCGTGTTGAGATGCAGAATCTCATCATTTTGTATGCCTGGCGTCGCGTCATCTCCTGCTTTCCTGCTTTCCTGCCTGCCACTTGGTCCATGTCATTTTCACATTTGCACTCATCAACACCCAGCCTTCTACGTGATACGTGGGCGTGGCATGCCGGCAAACAATGGCAACAGCAACTACTGAGCGTAAGTTACTGCGGCTTTTGTGTGGTGTGTCGGGGGCAGGAAGTAGGTTAGTGGCTCACTCGTCAACCAAATGAGAATGATGAGGAGCAACTGCAGCAGCAGCAACCACAACGCAGCTCCTGGATGCTAAAAACTTTTGTTATATTTTTTACACTTTTTTTTTGTTTTTTAATATTTGAGACACAAAAGGCACGTGGGTGGTTGGCACTCGTGCCTGGGCAATTGTTTGGTTAATTAAAAAAGAGAAGGAAAAAAAACGAAAGGAAAACAGAAAAAAGCGAGAGCACAAAAATTGTGGTGCTCAGGTGTGGTCTTAAAAATGGGGCACATGCTTCTACAAATATATAGAGTATATTTATAAACACTTACCTGGTTTGCTGTTCGTGTTGTTGTTGTTGTTGTTCAAGTTGCTCGTTATGATTCAAACGCTTTGAGTTTGAATACTCCATGGGTTGCCGGCCCTCAATGGGGCTGGCCGTTGTTGAGTGCAAGCACTAAAATACATTTAAACAGCTGCTGTTTGTTCGCTCAGAGAGGTTCAACAACAACAAACAAACAACAATGATCAATCTATGCGGGCGAAACTTTTATACGCTGCGCCTAAAAGATGCCATGCAATTTTTCTTGCACTTTCACTGCGGCGACTTTTATTTCATTTTGGTTGCGGCTTTATTTTTTAGAGCAAAGCTTTTCCACATCTCAAGCACAAACGAATATCGTTATTTATGTAGCTTTTCTTATTGAATAAGTTAACAACTACTATTAACTAGCTCTCACTGGTGTTTAATGTTTATTTTAGTGCACACTTTTGTTTAATTGTTGGATTCGGCATTGCGGAAATGCTGTCGCTGTTTGTTGGTTGCACTCATAACTGGCATATAAAACTGTAAATCGGCTTTTGGACACTGCAACGTTGCCCGCTGCTGTTTGGAGACCGAGCGACCAGCCTCTGGGCCGAAAAGCACGACGACAGCGACATCAACGACACCGACACCGACAACGACAACGACAACAAAATGCAGCAAAACTTTTTTAAAGCTGCAACGGTACAAACACACGTACCAATGCAGGACAGGCACAGGATGTACCGTTGAACGCAGAGCGAAGAGCCAACAAAACAATCACATGGTGCAAGCTCGCCGCAACAACAACAATAACAGCAGCAAACGGTGCCGCAAAAACATAAACAGAGAGCCCAGTGTCAAGCCGACAAAGCGACGAGAGAGCGGCGAACGAAAATGACAGCCGCGAGAACATGGAGCTGCAGTACAAATTAAAATTCAAATAAATTGCATTTATTTTAAAAGTTCAATTATCTTTGCACTGAATTTTTATGTTAAACTAATATTAAGTGAAATGCCATCAATGGCGTTTTATATGCCAAATGTTTCTGCTCTCCCAAAGAGTTTCGCACGCCGGCGCTCTCTCGTTCTCTCACTGCACCGCGTGCTGCTTTTGCTCTGCCCACGCGCTGCAGAATCGCGTGCACATAACGAAAATGAGGTCAGGGCCGTTTTGCTCACGCTGACTACCCGCAACGCACGCACACACACACACTTGCACACATCCACACAACGAAAGCTTTCATATTGTTTTGCTTTTTAGCGGCAAAAGCTCTCTAGCTTTAAAAGTACTCTCGCAGAAAGAAAAGTAATTGAGAACTCAAGGAATCGTATAAATTTCTCAATTTCGTTTATATATAGGTACACAAATTTCGTTTAATCATTAGTAACAAATATATATGCTGTATAAATACGTACTTTAAAAGCTTAACTGTTAATGTATTTATAAAAATCAACTTAAAACTTATACAAAATCGAGCACCGTCTAAACATCATCGAAATTCATAAGAACAAATCGTGAAAAGGACACATAAATACTACACAGAGAGAGATAGAAAGAGAGAACACAAAAGACAACTCAAAAGCTTTACCTGTAAATATTTCAAAATGGACTGTAGATTTAAGGCACTTGCGGTGTCAGTTAGATTCAGTTAAGTTTCAGTTTCAGTAATTTAACACAAAGTAGTATAATTATAATTAGTTGGCAAACACATTAATGGAGCATTTCCTTCCGCTCCGCTCCGCTTTTCATTATTACTTTTAGCTACACAGTTTTTTTTGTAAACATGCACATTTTGGCTTCGTAAATTTGTTGCATTTACAGCGCAACTGTTTTTACTTCTTTTTGGACTGTGCGCGATTTGGACTAGCGCTTCATCTTCTCCAGAATTGGCACAACCATGTCGAATTTGGGCCGCTTGCCCGGATCCTCATTCATGCATATCGAGATGAGCTTTGACATGTGCGAAGAGGTGCCAGGCGGTATTTTGACCCTCAGTCCCTCCAGGGCAATCTTCATGCCACACTCCATGGGCGACCATTCGGCAAAGGGCACCTCACGTGTGGTCAACTCCCAGATGAGCACTGCGAAGCTCCACATATCGGAGGCCTCCCAATTACGATCCGCCGGCTTGCGTTGCAGCGCCTCTGGCGACATCCAGGCCGGCTGATAGATGCGTCCCTTCTCCTGGAACGAAAACTTGGCATCGCCCATGTTAATGCGTGCCGTCAGATCATCGTCGATCATAACGTGATGACTGTTCAGATGATAAGTCGGTATAATCCGTTCCAGAGAATGCAAGAAGGCCATGCCGCGTGCAATATCCAAAGCAAAGTGGACGGCCTGACTGGTGTCCACCACAACGCCCGAGGCGCCATGCAACAAATTGAACAACGAAGACCGTGGCATAAACTAAAAATATATTTAGCATTAAAAGATATCGTTCAGAAGTTGGACAATCCACATTTACCTGACTAATAACGACCAGATTGGGTGGTGAATTGCAGGCACCAATGATGGGCAAAATATTGGGATGCGAGAAGATGCGCAGCTTGGGAAACTCCTCGTTGAAGTCACGCGAAATGCGTGACGTGCACTGACGCACAGCCAGAATCTGTCGAGGAAACAGTTGAGTTATAGCCCAATTAATATTGGTTCAGTACAGACCTTGGCAATAACATCGTTCTTTTGCCAGCGACCGCGCCACGTCTCCCCGGAGGGCGTCACCGACAGTTTTGTGTGCAGATCAAGATCGCCCATGCTGATGCCCTTAAAGCGCGACAAGGTTGCGTCCCGAGAGCGTGTCTTCATGCCCAACCAACTCTGCTCCTTGAAACTGATTACCTTCATCTCCTGGCCACTCTTCTCGGCCAGATCCTGCATGCGTTTGCCCAGACTCGGCTTGGCCTTGTCAACGGGCGTGTGTCCATCCTTATTGGCAATGCTGACCAATGCGCCGGCATTCAACAGATCCTCGCATATCATATCATAGCCCCAGAAGCAGGCATAGTGCAGCGGTGTGTTGCCATGCTCGTTCACAGCATTCACATCCGATCGCTCGCGGAGCAACTGCGTGAGTCAATAAATTATGAATGGGTGTGTGTTTATTAGCGTCAACATGAAATCAACTCACCATTTGAACCACATCGCGATGACCGTGGGCGGCTGCCAGATGTAGGGGAATGTCGTCGCCCATGTTGGTGGCATTGACGCGGGCGCCGCGTTGCAACAGCGTCTCCACAAGCTTGGCATGCCCCTCCTTGGCTACCCAGTGCAATGGACTGAAGCCATGATCATCGCTGCAAGTATAGAGAGCATGCCACAGAGAGTGAGAAAGAGAGAAACACACACATGGATACATTCAGTTTGATTGTTTACACAACACAAGAATAAATCATGACGTCACTCGTCGACACATTCAGTCTCAATTGGTTTTGCTCATGTGTAGCCCAAAATAGCAAGCAGTTGCAAGATATTCAATGTATTTTCAAACCATATGCTTCTAAGGCTTATTATTAACAATTTCCATTGACTTTAAAACATTTAAACTCGATTTTACCCCAAATTCATATCATGCTCGGTCTCGTCCAGCCAGAGGCGCACTTGAATTGAGTTGCCCTCGCGGCACCAGTGAAATATATCCTCCATATTTATACTCTACGCGTTTATTGTGCACTTTAACAAAGTTTTAACCACGAATTGCACTTAATTTACATTAAAAAACGTCTAAAAACTGTAAAATTGCAGCAGTTGTTATGTTGTGGACTGCAAAATCTATCGACGGCGCTATCGATTACTGGATAAAGCTGTATCGAGTCGTTCAGATTTAGTTCGATTGAACTATTCACTTAAGGGAATAATCGAAATAAATCTTTGGCTCCAGTTCATTTTAGTGATGTAAGTTTGAGTGAAAACATCGATGTCAATGCTCATCGATGTTATCAAAGTAAAACATCGACAACAATAAAAAATTACATTTCTGATTTAATTTGCGCGCCTTGCTCAGTTTTAGGTCCATTTTTGATAACACCTATCGATAGTTTAAAATGTGACCGCTTTCAAGAAAGAAACAGCTGTTAATCGCCATTTCCAGGTGAATGCCAAAAACGTGCGTTTCCAATACACCGCATTTGTTTTTGTTTAAAATATAGTGTTTTATTGTTAAAGTAAGCAAATATTAAAACAGCATTATGAAACTTAGCACGTATAATTTCCTCACTTCGATGGCCATCAAGGGTGTCAAGGTTGGCTATCCACTGAAGCTGACGGTGAGTGCTGCAAGCTTTGTATTGATTGTTTCATGAGTTTAAGATGTATTCTGCAGATCAGCAAAAAGGATGTCGTCGAGAGTGAATTCAATCCTGTATTTATAGAAAGGCTGTTGCCCAAGCTGGACTGGTCAGCCATATATGGCGCAGCACAGGTGGTGAGTGGAATTACTTTCGCTATTGCAAACACTTCTGATAGGCTACAATTGAGTGCGTCCGACTGTGAGAGACCCTGTATTTATTCTGTAAAAAACTTATACATAGGCAAAGAAATTATTACGTGTCCCATTTCTATCTAAATCTAAATGTCCCTTTCTCTCCCATTTCAGGCGGAATGCGCTGAAGATATTCCAGAAACGCAGCCCGAGAACATAACCGACAATGAGCAGCTGCTGCAGAAACTGCATCACTTGTTGTTCGAAATCGATGTGCTTGAGGGTCAGCTGGAGTGTCCGGAAACTGGAAGAGTGTTTCCCATAACCGATGGAATACCCAACATGTTGCTAAACGAGGACGAAGTATGAGAAAGTCCCAAATGTTTGTACCAAACACGCATATTAATAAGTTAGTTAGTTTTAAATATCGATTTTTATTTCAAGCTGCAAAGTTTGTCCATAAAAAATGTTGTTAATACGACCACCAAAATAATTATAGATTGGATGGAATATGTGAGTGTGTGTGGATGTGCACGGTATACTTAAATATTAACGATTAATACGAGTATGTGTGTGTATTTTTCTTTTTTTCTTGGATAAACACTGGGAGCAAAATGCGTTACGACATGTAAAAAGTTAAGTCTGGTTTAGTGGAGGGCAGCTTCAACATTTAAGGTTTTTGGCACTCGAAAGGACATCGCTCTGAATTCTAATTACTAATTGCATTTAATGTTCGCGTAGATGCTGCCCTTGGCCAATTCCTTTTTGGCGCCTTTACAGAGCTTTTCATTCCGTCCAATTGGCTTATAATTACGTTCAGCTGCCAACAAATTGGCATCGGGTCCTTGGGGGGCTTGTTTCTGAGCTAGCGCTGTGTTCGGACCATTCCAAGTGACGTAATCAGCTCTATTTAAAGAAAAGTTGTTTGAAATTTAATTGCGCTTAAAGTGGACCGACTTACAGCAATAGATTCTCATCGGCGCCTTTGGACAACTGAGAATTGGGACCCAAAGTCGCCATGCGTTCGATAAGTGATTGAAATTCAGCAGATTCCGAATTGTGTGAATTCTCCAAATGCGCAGAAAGCTGACGATGTCTGTGAGGGACACAATTAATATTAATTATTTTAAATTATTTACAGATTTTTGTGGGTTTAATAAAGTTGCAAAAGTTTTGCATTGAAATCAAAAAAAGCTATTAACGTGCAAAGTTTAAGAACAGTCTTAAAGCATGCGCAAAATGTTACAAAAAGAAACGGTAATCGGTTAAAAGGGTCTTAACGGTTTTATGGGCATACTTCAGTGAATCGGTTTTGGCGCGCAAACGACAATCGACGGCCTTCGTTATGGAGCTGGCCGAGGCGGATGCTAAGGACGATGACGTCATAGATGTTGTATAGGAGGAATAGGTGCTAGCATTGCTGTAGTTGTTGTTGTTGTTGTGGTTGTTGTTGTTGCGGGATGAACGTGCCAGGATACTTTTGGTGGTCAAGCGCTCATAGCAAGGAAGCTGTGGTGACTGTGAGGCAGGTGAGACATATGAATGTGATGATGATGCACTTGATGGTGATGTCGATTTCAGCTCCTCCTCCTCCTGTTGCTGTTGTGGTTGTTGTTGTTGTTGCTGCTCCTCCAGGGGGGAATTACTGAGGATAACCTGTGTGGTGGCCGTTGTGGGTGTCGTGACATTGATGGATGGCAAATGACGATGAACCTTATGTGGTTTGCTGTTGATCATGATGATGATGTTGTTGGGCAGTGGGCGTGGCAGCGCACATAGCAAACAAGCAAAGGTGTAAGTATGTGTGTGTTTGATTGTGTGTGTATGTGTGTGTGCGTGTGGCAGCAACAAAGGTTTACAGAGAAAATAGGCAATCGATTAACAAAACTGATAAGGCAGCAGAGTCTGAGGTGGAATGGGAATACCAAAAACAGAAGCTTCTCAGCTCAACGTTCTCAGCTCACAACACTTACCTGTGTGTCACAGATGATCCACCATCAACCTGCTCCACTGCCAACGTCTTGCAGCTCTCCTGTGGCATGCCCCTGGCTGTGGCATGCTTCTTGTTGCGCAGCTCATCCTCGTCCTGGACAATCTGCAGGATTTGCGTGGCACGATCCTCGGCATAATTCACCGACTCGAGAGCCATCAGAATAATGCGCTCGGCAACCTGTGGATACTTCTCCTTGAACAATGATTCCACTTTGAATTTTAAAGAAGTAAAAGAGTGTTAATAGAAATATAGAAAGTATAAAATCCTTAAGCTTACTGTCTGTCTTCTCCTCTGCCGTGTACTCCTTGGGACGCAGCGGAATGTGCTGCACTCCCTGATCGTTGCCTGCCGCCTGATCCTGTCCCAGCTGCGGCGGTCGATTGTTGGGTCTGTGAGGCTGTTGCATGTCCCTCTTGATGTAGCCCAGAGATATAAGCTTCTCCGAAGCGAACTGCACATTGTTATCCGCATTGGCCAAGGTGTCCAGCAGCAGCATCTCATCCGCCTTGGGAAATATGTTCTTCATATATCTGAGAAAATGATAATGGGTTTTTTATTGATTGCTTCTATTGATAAATAATGTCGAGGAGAAGAGAAGCTAGCTTAGAAAGTACTACGAGCAATATCCGAGAAGAGAAGCAACTTTTTTTAAGGAAAGTCCTTAAAATGTTAATGCAATGTTAATAGAGGTTGTTATTGTGGTGTTAACAGTGAGTCCTTATGTTAAAGTGGAGTTAACAGTGGTTGTTAATGTGAAATATAATAATAATGTTAAATTCCATTTAAATTTAAATATAATTGTGACTTTTACTTTGACTCCTCTGACTTTAACTGAAAGTAATTATGTTAAAATTATTTCATCTGTTTAAGATGTGATCCATCAACAGGAAGTAATACTGTTCAAGTGCTTTGTAATCATTAAACATATCTGTGACAGAAGGACACGGAAAGTTGAGATATTGAGTTTGGATAACGCCTTTGTTGCTTTCCTGATTAATTTGCCATTAGTTGATTGCTTCTCATCTCTTATGTATCTTGGAACCATTGGATAACCAAGTCCTTGGCGCACCTCAATTTCATTTTGGGCGACGAATGTGGTTTGGGCGAGCTGCGCCACTGTGGTGAACCATGCAGGGCTGGTGGTGCAGCACCCACAGCAGCAGCAGCGGCTGCCCCTTGTCCAGAAGGGGGGCCACTTTGCATGCTCATGAGACTACCGAAACGGCCGCCGGGCAGGGGACTCGCCGTGCGGGATGCGACTGTCACCCGGCTGGCGCCCATGTCCAGGCGGCGCGCTGGTGGTGTCATATAGAAAGCAGAATTGCTGTGGTACAGATGACGCTGCGCGGGCGGGGTGACAAATGGACCTGGCATCGTCACCGGATGCTTCTCCACCTGCAAGGCGCTGATGACGACGGCCTCGCGATTATAGTAGCTGCTCAAAATTGGTCAAAATTGGGGTTGATTAGTAAGCGGGGTTAGTGACATGTGGCAAGTGGCAAGTGACATTTGAGTAAGTGCAACAAGCGGCAGCGTGTCAGAAGATAGAGATACAAAATTTATATACACAAAGATTAGCAGGGATAACGAGTCCAGCATCGAGTGTGACTTCCTTACTTACCGTTTCAGCAGCAAACGTATGTGATTCTCATCGGCAGTCGGAAACATATTTTGTATCTTGGTCACAACGGCATTTGTTTCGGCATGATGACTAAACGAGGTCTCCTGAATGGTGGAGCGTCGCGACATGTTGGAGGCCAGACGAGCACGTTGGAATGGCAACGGTGAGGACATTTCCTGTGGGAGCAAATCAAAAATATCAGCCCCAAAAAGAGTTTTTAATAATTCCATATACGTAATAAAAATTATTAAAAAATAAAAATAAAATAAAAAATTAAACACCCTAAAAAAAAAACGAATGATTAATTAGTATTACAAATAAATATACATCAACAATATTAATATATCTACTAAATAAAAATCTTTATAATTCTTAGATTTTACATTTATAAAATCAATATCAACACAATAATTTCAATTAAAAACAAGTTCAAAATTACTTGAAGAACAAACTTTTTTAAAATACAAATTATATCTTTAAGTGCTCCTGGCTTGCAGCCTTACCAGTTGTCCCCGAGAGGAGGCCGAGAGCAGCGGGCTCGATGATAAATTGTGCAACGCGGGCTGCTGACGTAGCTCGCGCTCCTGGAAAGCGCGCACGGCCGTTAAATTGTTGCTGGGATACACGACGTGGTAGGGGGAGCTGTGGTGCGAGCTCTGTGTCATGGGCTATAAGTGCACAGATTTAATTTATTTTGTGTTACTTAAACTAAGTGAAACTGAGTGGCAACTTAACTCACCTGCAGCGCAATGGACTCTGTCGAGCAGCGTTCGTTTTGCAACTGCTTGTAGCTGCGTCCTCCACGCGGATCCTCCAGCTGCATGGCCTTGGTCAGATAGTTTATATAATAGCTGCAATGGGCACAAATGACAGTCAATTGTGTTGCATCATAAAAGTGGAAATCAGAGGCCATAAACTGGGACGACCCCCAACCGACAACCGACCGAAAGCTTCCAACGTCTGCAGGGGTTGATTTTTTTTGAGATGCTTCAACTGTTTGGGTTTGTTTGTCTGTCTTTCTGTTTGTCGGTCCGTCTGTCTGGTTGGTGGTGAGTTTTCTCAGCTCACACATTGATGGCACATTTGGGAAATTTGCGGTTATTTGTGTTGCACGTGTATTAAAAGGGTATGGAAAGGTAAGCTTCTAAACAGCGACACGTGCCAAGTAGCTGCCAAAAGGCAACCGGCAGCAACATCACATTTGACAGCTAATCTTGGCTGGGATTGCAGCAGCAGCATCAGCTCAACTGGAGACGAGTCTTATGCCAAGTGGCCACTTGAATTTAACGTATGACAAGTCGCTGCTTAATTGCACACAGCTTCAGCAGAGGCATCAACAAATGTGAAGTTGAGAGACGAGCACAAGTTGCAGTCTGTCATTGCGGAAGTGACACAATTTATGCGTTTAAATGGGGCCAATTGACGTTGTGGGTGAATTTCTTGGCTTTAAGTGTTGTCAGAAGCATAATAAAAAGCATTAAAGCGGCAACTACTACCAAATTGTTGCAGTTGAAATTTACACAGACCTTAAAGCACAGCCAAAAAGGATGCTATGCACATTTGAAAGGAAAAGAAAACTTTTCAATAATTTTTGGCTAAGTTCGAAAGTATGCTAAGAAAATCGGAAATCTAGTACGCCGACAACTTCTGAATTCATTTAAAGCTCAGCACAAAAGTATGATATGAAAATCAAAAATTCTGTTTAAAAAGCAAAGGAACGGCATATACTATATTGATATTTAACACAGCCCAAAAGAATGCTACAACAATCTAATAGCCAGTACGCCGGAAACTACTGCAAACACAGTTCATTGCTTCTAGGCACAGCCCAAAAATACGCTTTTAAATTCAAAGGTCTTTATTCATTTCATGCTCAGCACAAAAGTATTCTATGCTAATTTGGTAGGTAAAACGAATGCAAAAGCTTTGGCTGACTTTCAGTCTGCGTCCCCTGAGCACCCACTGCTTACAGATTTTCAGTGAAGCCTTAGAGAAGGCTACACAAATTCAGGATGGAAGACAACACCAATTACCGCATTGATTTTAAGCAATGCCTAAAAGCATGCAATGTAATTATGTTTGTGTCATCAGATATTTACTATAGTACAACATTGGGGCTCTGGTTAAATGGATTTTGATATCGCAATTTGAGCATCTAATAATAACGTGCTATTTAAGGAGTTCGGAGGAAACACTTGACATTTGAGGCCCAGACCCGCAAAGCAATCAATTTTCAATCCATCCACACGCTAGTTGCCATAGCATTCTCTCCCACACAGATTAAATGCCGCCTAGAAACATGCAATGCGTACATTGTAAACTGTACACAGTTTTCGCCGACCTCCCATGTCTCCTACCAACTGATTCGTATCGTAAATTCCATTCTATGACATGCAACAACATTTCAACGGTTGTTTTACTCGTTTTTAAGTTGCATGCATAAATATTTATGTCGTTTTTTAATGCAATTTTGCGCTTACCAGTTGCCCGTCGCCTGATCATATTTACAGTCCCAGCCGGGCGGCAGTTTCTGATAGCCACCATGGCCATTGGGTCCACCTGCCTCGCTCATATTGGATGCTCAATATTTGATATACGTATATCCTTTATCGTTTTCGTACTTTTATTTTTTGTTGTTGAATATTTGTGGGTATTTAAACAAGAATTCGCAGCTTGTTTGCCAACTGTCTGCAACCCCGAAAACTTTTGCTGGATTTGCCCTTGCCACTCGAGCTTTGTAGTTGTTGTTTTGTTGTTGGGGGTTGTAAACCACCACCAGAACACACACACACAGATACACAAATATCCAGTCACAACAAGCAAAGTTATTTTTGTTTACAAGGCGCAGCCGGAAAAAAAAACACACCAAGCACACACACACACACGCATACACAGACACAGGTAAACGGAGAGTCGGCGTGCCGTTAGTGCCAGGACTTCTGGTTTCTATTCCTTGCTGGGGTTGTTGTTGCTATTATTTCCATTTGCGCCGTAAATGACAACCGCGCGTGGCAAGCTTTTAACGTCTACTGACTTGGCCAGCTCGATAGTCGTGGCTTGGCTGCCTCGGAGATGCTGTGTGGGAGCGAGCTTTCAGTTTGGCGCCAAGCTCCAGTCAGTGTTGTTAGGCGCCAGACAGTTGTAAAAGCTTCAGCTTTGCTTTGAATTTCAGCTGAAATTGGAGTCAACATATTTAAACTTTACAGTCAGACAGACTGAATATACAATTAAATACATTTTATTGCAATCAATAAACGACAAAATGGCGTTTCCAACACCGGAAATACGCATCACGCGTATAACGGAAACATACCTGGAGGATGCAATAGAAGAGGAAAAGAAAGCGTCGATGGGGCCACCCAAAATGACCAAGAAAGAAAAGAAAGCGGCAAAGAAAGAAGCCAAGCGTCTGCAGAAAATTGAAGAGGAGAAGCTCGTTCTTCGCGTAAGTAAAGTCTCTTTAATGACGTGGAGTCTCAATTGAAAGAAAGAATCCCTTCAGCATAGCCTAAAAACCGAACTGGAGCTGGGCAAGAAAATGGAGTTGCGTGGCATGGATGAATGGAATGCCATTGCCGAGGAGATAAAAATTATCGAGCTGCGTCAGGAGATGGTGCAGTGGGGCGAACGATCTGCGGAAATAATCGAGCATAAGAACGATCATATCCAGATGCTGCTCGATGATATGGAACAGACCCAGGAACAGCATTCCCATAACTTTTCCAAGACGATCGAGCTGATTGATCACATCGGGGACTGTTATCAAGCCATGCTCGAGAGCAGCAAGCGAATGTACGAACAGCAGGCGGAGGATCTGCTTAAGGAGTTCTACGACGAGGTACACTTCCGCACCGAGGAAGTCGAGGCGATGCACGAGAACAGTGAGAACATAATACACGCCTCCAATCTATTCACACGCGATCAGCTGAAGCTCGACTATCAGATCTATCTGGAACAGCGCGATCATTATGTCAACAAAGATATCGAGGCTCGATTTCAGATACGCGATCAGGTTGTCAAAAAAATGACGGACATGCAGCGACAACTCAATGAATTTGTAGATTCCCTACACAATACAGAATTAGATGCCCACAAATACGAGAGAATTCGATCTCTGACTGAACGTCAACAGGCCTTTGTGGAGGAAACGCGAAAACTCGATGTGGAGGAGATGAAATACATTAGCTTACAGAATGAGACTCAACGTGAAATGTTGCGCATTGAAACGGAAAATAATACCACGATCAATGATCTCAAACTGGAGTACGAATACTTTGCGAATGTGCGCAAAAAGATCGAGGAGCGCATGCATGTTGATCGTATTACAACTCACGAGAAACTTCGCATTCTCAGCACCGAGTGCTACGAATTGACAAAGGTAAGTTATTACTTCTCTTTAATATTCCCTCTCCATGAAAATCTCCCTTTTCCTTATAGCGCTTTGAGAAGATCGTGAAGAGCGGAGAATTGCTCTTAGCTCTGTCGATCACCTGCAGAAAACTGCAGACTGAGTCGGAAAAAATCATTGTTGGCGGCGAAGTTGTTGATTCCATCGATATGGGCAATCTTGATGATGATTTTACCTTGGAAACACTTGATATAAAGAAACATGTAGACTTTACAGAGGACGAGCTTGTAGAGTTGAATAAGAAAATGAAAAACTTCTGGCGTCAACAGTCGATGGCACAGGCCCAAAATATGCTGTTACTGGAGGAGAAGCGTAAACTGACCGAGGAGAATCAACGCTACATTGACTTTATCAAGTCCATGTCCAAGACAGAGAATGAAGAGGAACTGCGCTCGGCAATGATCGTGAATCCCTGCATCCAGCCAACTCCATGGCTCTTTGACACCAACTGTCGCAACTTCAGATTGCGCATCAAGAAGGAATCGATAACGGCAGGACGAGATGGCCGCAGGATGGCGGCAAATGTCATTAACTCCATCGTTAATGGAACCGAATTTCTCACTTTTGGCAAAAAGTAGTTCCTAACATCAAAACAAATAATTCCCCTTTTATTACTAGGCAAAGAAGAAGGAACTTGGTCTATTCATAGCATATAATTCATCAAATACTTCCACTTTTAATCTGATCTCTAGCTGCTTTTACAGTTGAAACTGGTTCAAAATTCTTCAGAAGCTTTAATAATTCTAGCAGTAGAAGCTTATTTAAAATTCTTTCTCTTGTAGAGAGAACTCTTACCATTTAAAGAGTGGAAGCTTAATATGTAGGAAAATCTTTAGCAACCCCCAACAACCCCCATTTTAGTAGGATCTTCAGAAATTTCGGCATATAAATGTAGTACAAAATACCTTTCCCTCTTGGATGAGACTCCAGTTTGTCCAGCAGCTCCAATTATTTCAACTTCTAAATGGAAGAAACTCAAATCAAATGTTTATTCGTTATTTAAAGCTATTTATTAAATGTGATATCATGATTCTAGGTGTATATTATATAAATGTGAAACTCTACGTTAATTTAGAATTTGTGGAGTGCAAAAAGAAATTTGCATATAACATGGCTTTTTAGCTGTTTTCAATTTAGGCACTAAACAAAGTCCTTTTTGGTCAAGCGAAATGCAGAAGCGTCTTAACAGTATAACATGAAGAAGAAGAGGGTGGACCCTTTTCAGCTCAAATAAAGGACAGAGGCTTAATCTTCAGTCTCTGGGCGAGAGATGTGCAGGTCTTCAGCTGATTCTCCAGATACTGAATGCCGCCAACCGCGTCCACGGCCTTCATGTTGTTGCCCTCCTTGTCGCCGGCCAACAGCACGGGCTTGGAAGGATCGGTCTGGAAAGATTAAGAAAAGAGTTTAGAGCTGATCTATGAAGAATTAAGGATGCTTTCTTACCGGTGTGACTCCTCGCAGACGTGAATTGAAGTCGCTCATGCGGTCCTCAAAGTCAGGCGCAAAGCAGTTGGGATCGACGGCGATGAAAACCTGTCCCAGATCGGCAGCTGAATTGGCGCCCGCGTGCGTCCATTTGCGCACCTGTGTGGAGTACTTGGCGCCGGACATGACACCCGAAAGAATGTCCACCATGGCGCCCAGACCGAAGCCCTTGTAGCCAGAGGTGAGCTCGGATCCGCCCAGGGGCATCAGGCAGGCCGTGTTGAAGCCCAACTCGGCGTCGTTGGTCATATTACCCTCGGGATCCTGAGCCCAGCCATCGGGCAGAGGAGCACCCTTCCTGCGCTGGATCTCAATCTTACCCACAGCCACTGCAGTTGTGGCCATGTCCAGAAGGAACTTGTCACCATTGGCGGCGGGAGCACCCAGAGACAGAGGATTTGTGCCAAGAGCAGCCTCCTTGGCACCCGTCGGAGCCATCAGGGGGGACGTGTTTGTCATGGACATGCCAACGAGGCTCTGTTCCATCGCCCGCATGGCATACCAGCCAGCCATGCCGTAATGATTGGATCCCTTCGCACAGACCCAGCCAACTCCGACATTCTTGGCCTTCTTGATGGCCAAGTCCATGCAGAAGTTGCCCACAACAGCGCCAAGTCCATTGAGTCCATCCACCCAGGCAGTCGAAGGGGTTTCCTTGAGTATCTTTGGCTCGGCAGCGCCGTCTGTCGAGTTGATAGCCAGATCGTTGATGTACATCTCGAGTCGGTTCATGCCATGGCTAAAGTGTCCCCGATAATCGGCGGCAACCAGAAGCTCCGCCTGAGCCACCGCGTGCTCCTCGGGAACGTTGACGGCCTTGAAGCAGTCGATCATAAAGCGACGCGACTCGGCGACTGCCACCAAATTGGCTGGACTCGAACCCGACGACATTCTTCGTATGGATATGGCAAAGTCTAAAGCAACAACGACAAAAACAAATCCTTGATAAACAATGGATACGAACAATTCAAAAGAAGCGGCAACGTTTTGCGTTCGTTCAGATCAGCGGCGAGTTTGCGACTGCTTTTTGGCCTGGAGCTGCCCCTCAACGTCTAATAATTATAATTAATCTAGCAAATTCTCTCACACAAACACACACACACACACATATGCATGTTGATACCCCTAGGCCCCTTGAGAGCCACCTCTCTTTTCAGTTAGAAACAACAAAGGGAGCGGGGTATTTGACAATTTCTGATATCTCTGTTTGTTTTTTTTTGTGTTTTTGGCAAACTTGAAATTTCTCATATCTTATTTCTGAGAGAGGGACAGAGAGAGTGAGTGAGGAGAACGAAGAGGCAGAGTGTTTACTGAATACTTATCAGTCTAGCAGTTTGTACCAATATGTGTGTGTTTATATACTTAACTTGACGTTGATGATATGGAAACTAAGCGAACTCAAAATCTCTTTATGCTAGACGAACGCGCGTGCAAGTAGTATATTTTTTTTATTTTTTAAGAGGGTTCAATAATTTTTTGACACGGAACGTTTAGAAACTGGTTTTATGTTAATACCACATAGAAATTAAAATTAGGTCAATATCATTAACATATCATTTAGTTGGGTCAAGATTCAGTACACTTTTAAAAGTATTTTGCTGACCTAAAGAGTCCCTATATCAGCGGTCAAAGAAATAATTTCCTTTCTGTTTATTAAATACCACAACTTGTCTTTAACTCAGTAGTCATTTTCTTTTGAGATATAAACATATTATTTTTAAAAACTCATATTTATTTAACTGGGATGCAATCTTTTAAAATCCAATTGGGAACATTTTTTGAGCTGAAAACAATTCTACATAACTTCAATATCAATGACTTGTCAAGCGAACTATCTATTTGATGAATTGGCCCTATATGACAATTATAATCAATTTAAATTAAGAAAGCATTATTCAAGATATTAATTTTCTTTTCATGAATTGCGAGAGCATTATCCTACTATATACATAATTAGCTGTCAAGGGTATTTCATTTTCGGCTTTTCGTTTTTAGATTTCTTTGCTAGGGGGCTCGCAGTCTGTCTATACGCATACAAATAAAAATAAACATATTCTTATACCTATATACACTAGAATATACTCAAGTTTATCAATTATTCATGTGACATTTATATGTGTACATATTGATGTGACTGTGACTGTAGCCGAGTTCAAGTTTTGAAAATTACGAGTGTATGTGGGAAGTGGCAGCAGCGTCGAGTGTTTGTGCTCGTTGTTAATGACCTTGAACTTCAATTGCGGCGTTTGATATAAATGAAATACGTTAATAACAATTGATGGTAGAATTAATTATGCAATGTGGGTCTGCATTGTGTTGGATACGCACTATTGATTAATTGTAGCGGAAATGTACTGAAACAATGATAATAATGAAGTGTATTACGAGTACTCTGAAGTGTTTACTTGCCACATTTGTCACAACATTTACGGGGTGTTAACTTGTTTACATGGGCCACACCCACTTGAGTCCAGCAAGTTCTGTGCTGACCTCACACAATGAAAGCGAAAATTGCTGATGGTTGAGCATTAACACACATGACTTAAGGTGAAACAGAAAGCACTATATATAAAGCTGATAGCCATTGAAACCTAATCTTATCAGCCTCTAATTAAGAGGTATTCTTATCGATAGAACCATGGCCTGTTTTTAAGACTCCTAAGCAGCTGCTGTGGGTTTCTATTTTATTTTTTAAATGTTTAATTGAAAATTGTTGAAGTTAATACCTATACCATTTAAATTTAACAAGGTGCTCCATTTCCACACGCTCCATTATTAGAAAGTCAAATACGAGTTTTTTTTACGTTTTTAGGTCAAAGTTTTTTATTTTCCGCTTATTATTAGTTTTAAAATAAAAGTATTTCCTGTTCGCAGTTTGCGTACTATGAACTTTCTACAAAGTTTAATTTTTGTCCATAAATTTTTAAAGGTTTGTTAAAATTTTGTCGGTAAATATTTACATAAGATTGGGATCTATATCAGTGGTGTCCAAATAGTGGTGCCTATATCAGTGGTGTCACAATTTGGACACCACTGATCTAAATCATCTACAATTTAGATAAATATCATTGGTTTTATGTGAAGTCTCTTGGCCAGCTCCTGGCAAGTCTTTAGCTGATTCTCCAGATACTCAAGCCCACCCGCTTTATCCACGTTCTTCATATTTTTGGCCTCCTTGTCGCCGGCTATCATCACGGGCTTTTTGGGATCAGTCTGTGAAAATGACGTATTAATTGAAGTAATTCTAATTTACGCAATCTCACCTACAGGTTTAACTCCCCTTAGACGACAGTTGAAATCCCTCATACGTCCCTCGAAGTCAGGTGCAAAGCAAGCGGGATTGTCATGGACATGCCAACCAGACCCTGTTTCATCGCCCTGAGAACGTACCAACCAGCCATTCCGTAATGATTGGATCCCTTGGCACACACCCAGCCAACTCCGACATTCTTGGTCTTCTTGATGGCCAAGTCCATGCAGAAGTTGCCCACAACAGCGCCAAGTCCATTGTGCCCATCCACCCAGGCAGTCGCTTTGGTTTCTTTAAGAATTTCTGGCTTGGCACAGCCATCCGTGGAATTGATGGCCAGATCGTTGATGTACATCTCGAGGCGGTTCATGCCATGACTAAAGTGTCCACGATAATCCGCAGCCACCAGGAGATCAGCCTGGGCCACCGCATGCTCCTCCGGCACGTTCACAGCCTCGAAGCAGTCGATCATAAAACGACGAGACTCCTTAAGGGTCACCAGTTTGGGGAGTTTCTTCTTGGAGCACGACGACTTGCCACATTTGAGGACAACAAGGGCTGAGAAAAGGTGTCCTTAAGCTAAAGGTTAAATTAGAGATGGGCGCGTGAGGAAATGCATTTGTCGCGACACAAAAATAAATCACACGCTCAATTTTGAATTTTGACAAACACGAGTCGACACAAAATTCTTCGTGTCACGGCACGAGCTTAAATCCAGTTCAGAAACGTCCCTAAACCTGTTAACTTATTAGGCTTAAAAAGGTTTATTTGATTTATCGACTCACACTGTGTTATTACGGATATGAATTAATAATAAACCAGGTATAATCTATAGATACATTCTGTCCATATTTATCACACTACGTTTGTCATCGCCTGTTTTGACTCGTGTATAAAAATGATAAAGCGTTAATTGAAGCAAAACGGGTTTTTCGGGGAGCCTCGTTAAGTATCGAGAACAAGTGTTCGGGTGTTCATTTAATGCGCTTTCAATTAGGCAATCAACTTGTCATTAGTAATGCCTGGTCGAACTGGAACAATGACTGAAACAGCAATTGAATGAAAGACCCAAAAACGTCACAGATAAATAAACGATATTTAATGAGTAAACTCGAAGACGCCCAAAGTGTATTGTGATATATGTATGAACATATGTATCTATTAATTGATAAATGAAAAACAGATCTAATAATTTGTATTATGATGTTAATATGATCACAAAACAGTTAACGATTAAATGTAGCTTTTTAAAAAAACATTTCATTAATAAATACTGTTAATATCAATATTAAGTGTTTAGCTGTGTTCCTTTTGTAGTTAATATTTAATGGAGCCTATTTAAAGTGCTTGCATTCTCTAAATTTAAACTTATCGCGTGATGTCTTCCCGTTGTTGCAAAAATAAATATTTTCACTTAGTAAAAAAGCGCACCCCTTAAAAATTAAATGGTTTTCACATGTAAACAAACTGCCACTTGTTGAGTCGCATTCGAATTTGCTGATTTTATAGCTGTTTCACAAAAAAAAACGTTTGTTTTAATTATAAATGTATAAATACAAATATCTATATGTATATGCATTGTATATGTATTTAATTTGGCTGATTTTGCGTGGGCGGAATTCACAATTCGCAAGATTCGTAAGACTCGCGTCGATAAGAACACGGTGACAGCATACCAATTCGAATTCGAATTCGAAATGCTTACGTTTCGTTGTCCGTTGGCGTAGAGGAGGAAGCCCAGAGATAGGCATATATAAATCATAACGCATAGATAATAAACAATTGCTCGCGTTATTAGCATAATAATGCTTAAACTTACCGCTGTTATTTGCATTTGCTTTTGGCTCTGCTGCAAATGTTGTTGTATGCGCTGCTGCTGCAGCTGCGAGAACACGCCCACATGCTTGTTGTAATTGTTGGCGCCTTTGAAGTGTGTGAATTAACCGCCAACTGCTGTTTGTGTGGGTGTTGGTAGCGATCGCACGACGCGAGCAGCGCAATGTCAACGACGCCATAGTCAGACTGATTACGCTAAGCGCCACTCAAATAGCACATCTACGAATTTAACATTGAATTCCAAAAGAAAAAATTCCAAATTAAAGACGTGAAACTGAAAGACTTGGCATTTTTAATATTTAAATTCTGTACAATTTACAACTACTAGTGTAATATTTAAAAGATGCAATCATCCAATTTTCTATTTTCACAATCACAAAACTGTATTTTTTAATAAAACTGTCAAATTTGTCAGTAACCGTTACTTTTTAAGTTTATTTACAATTTATTTCACACGCGTTTCTAATCAGCTGGTGTGGAGTGTTCCGTGAAAATGAACTACAAAAAAATATCAATAACAACAACACAAACAAAGCCCAAAAACAGAAACTAGTTAAGGCGACGTAAGACGAGCACGTAAAAATAACATCAAGCAAACAGACAAGACAACGAGCTACGTAACGAACACTGTGGTGGGGCCAAAAGGGGATAAACAAGCAAAACAGCTGACGCAGACGTCGACGACTCTGCTGCTCTCAGGTTTTTTGCCTTTTGCCTTGCACTTTTTAGTTATTCTCTAGCCGCGTGTGTTTCAGAACGTTTTAACTGCGTTGAACGCGCTTAAAGTTGTGATTTTTTTGGGAACGCGTCGTATAATAACAATAACAATAACAATTACCCAACGAAATAGAAGACGAATGTTTATAGCACGCCGGCAAACACAACAACTAACAACACAAATACTACGTAAAGTATTATTATGAGCACAATAAAATACAAATCGCAACTAGTTTATATTTGCACGCAAACAGCTATTTATGTAATTTGCCTGACGCTACAGTAACAACAACAGCACAATTCGCATAAAGCTACTATGAAGCCAACAACAAATCACAAGGCAGAATGCGTATATTTTCTTCTTATTTTTGTTTTTATTTAACGCCAGGTCTCCTCTCGTGCTGCGTTGTCGTCGTTGTGCGTCGGAGCACCAAGTTGAACTGCCATGAACTGAGTTGGAGGCGTTTGTAGCCGACGACGACGACGACGCTATCGCTTTTCCACAAGGTGCCCCAAGCGACGACTATCAATTGATGAAAAGTGAAATTTAAATTGTATACAATTGCTCCCGCCATGCGTAGAAATGCGTGGAAGCAGGCACAAAAAGCAAACTAGAATGAGAGAGATACAATGAGAGAGACAGCGCGCGCATACAAACAAATATGACCTTGACAATAACCACATTGAAAAACGTTTGCTAATTGTGGCTAATTAATAGCAAAAACATTTAAATGCACTTTGTTAAGTTGATAATGCAGTTATGTTTACTTTTTTCTGCTATGCACACAATGTGCAAATCAATTAAATTTGTTTATATTAGCAGTGGAGCTGCAAAGCTATCGATGGCGTTATCGATATACATATCGAAGATTTTAGCGCCAACTGCAGAAAATTCAAACTTGCATAAACAAGAGAATAGAAAAGCTAATGCGTCACTGTTGTTGTTGTTATTATTGTTGATTCAGTGATATACTAACCGCTTTATATGGTAATTTTTATTCGGTGTATGCTAATATTCTATTTCACCTGCTATGCACCATAATTATATTAATTATTAAATTCACATTGTTTATACACGTATGCAAATAACAAATGTCAACCAGGTCGCGACTCACAACGAAAGATTTCGAGTGTTTTCGAGTACTCGCTCGAGTGCCCCTATTAGCACATGCCACTGATTACGGTTGACAGCAGAGCCCAAGATAGATGGAGTCGCCTACGCCGCCGATATTGACCATCAATATGGCTATAGTTTATCGGCAGATCAGTTGATTTTTATGGATGCCCAGCAAAAGGGCATAACTGTAAGCTGTTAAGGAATCGAATTATAATCTCGACGAGCTCATTTTGGAGTAATTTCAGTTGCCCCAGAGGCAAAAACAATAAATTAACAGCAAATGCTAAAGTAAACAAGAACAAAGTTTAGCTTTGGTACCCCGAAGATTTAATACCCTTAAAGAGACCTTCTATGTCAAAGGGTTAACCAACTTTAAGCATTCATAACTCTAAATTCCTTCTCTAAATTCAACGAGACTGAGAGACTCGTTTACATAGAAACAGTCGGTCTTGGCTATATTATTTATTAATTAAAAATATATTAAGTGACATAATCATAATAACCTCTGCAAGGGTATAAACAAACAAACAAACGATAACAAACAAATACACACACACACACACACACATACGTAGGCAATCATATGTCATCATCATCATCAACAGAATGATGGCATATTATAGAACAGCAACAATGCTGAGTCAGAGTTGTCATCCGAAAGCCCCAATTGGGGCCGGACTCAGACTGAGACTGCGACTCTGAGTTGGGCTTTGACTGTTAGCTGTGGCTTTCGCTTGGCACGCTCAGCGCATTCCATTCGAGTGCAGAACGCCGGTGGAGACAGTCGAGACAGTTGAGACAGCGCCACGCAGCTGTACGCGTCGATTGATTAATAATCAAGTCAGGGTGAAGCAAGATAGCGACAAAGGGGGATAAGCCCAAAAAAAAATTAAAAAGAAAAACAGAAAGGCATATCAACAAAAACACAACAAGCCACAATAACTAACAACTAACTGTGGTAACTTCTGGGTTTTTTGTGGTATAACAATAACCAATCGAAGACACAGGCGAAACGCAACGTTTTGCTAATTACTTTGTTTTTCTTTCGGTTCTGGTTCTGTTTCCTCTCCCAACTGTTTTTAGCTTTGGCTGAAGCATTTTAAAGCCAAAAGTTTTCAGTGTGTTTTCGTTTTGGCCTCGTGAAAGTTTCCACACTGCGTGCCACGGGTAAGTACTAAAAACTCAAATCAAAATTCGAGTTCTGTTTTTTTGGCATTGACGCGTAATCAGCATACAGACAGACACAACCAGAAATAATTTCACTTAATTGCAGTTAACAAATTACAAAAATGGCCAACACGAACGTGAAAATCATCGAATCGAAACTCGACCTGTTTCAAGCTCCACGAAGCTATGCATTGGCACACGCCGTTGAATCATCATTCAGTGCAGTCCGAGGCACCCTCGCCTGGCAGTTCGCCCTCATCTTTGGCGATGTGGATGAGCTGAGACAGCGCCGAGTCACCAGCGGCAACTGCGTCGTATTGGAGCACAATGCACGATTTGTTTACTATCTGGTCACCAAGGCGAATCTCTACGCCTCGAGCACATATGATGATGTCCAAGCGGCCTTAATTTGCCTGCGAGAGCATATGGTAAGCAATTACAGATCATAATGAATCAGCTGTTGAGCTTTAATGCGCTATTAAGCATAGGCATAGAGAAAAGATTTAATCTTTAGAGCAGAAAAGAAAGGTATAGAAAATTCAACTCGAAGAGCTTTAATGTGCTTTTAAGTTTGTAAGTTAAGATTACATCTTTAGAGAAGAAAAGAAATATACCGAAAATTCAAGTTGAGGGGCTTTAATGCGCTTTTCAGCTTAATACTCTTTAGTACTCATCTTCAATCATCAACTTATTTAAAAAAAAAAAAATCAACAAGGTAGTCTCTGAAACAGGAAATTCGTTGTAGAACAAAATATCAATTAAGTTGACTTTGAAGATAATGGCCGAAACAAACGGGAATGTGCCGTTAACGTGTTTGAAGCAACGAACAGCAAAGCAAAGCAATCACTCGATAAACAGCATAGAGCGAGCAGATCAAGTAGATCAAGTAGCAGATGGACCAGTAGATCAACCCTTCAACAAAGACACTCAAGCGGATCAAGATAAAGCAAATATTGACATTATCTTGAGCTGTTCGAATTCATAAGCGAAAATGAAAGGGATATCATTTCTTTGTGTTTAGCCATGTTTGTGATTCTTACAGCTATGGTGGTATCTGAGTATTTTCGAGGTTAGATATAGTTTCAGGAATTCTTAAAATTAGTTTCAAATAATATTTAACAACGGAATATTGTTTATTATCCAATTAAAGTTTCTTCAAATCAATTCTGTAACAGAAAAATTTTAGTTGTTTAAAATGTAAATTCTAAATTTGTGATATTTTTAAAAGTTTTTTTCCGTAAGTAGGGTATTTAATCAGTCTGTTATTGCTTCTAGATTTTTATTAATTAACAATCAAATATTTCCACAGCGCAATCATGAAATCACCAAAGTGGCCATGCCACGCATCTGTTGCGGCAACGATGGCCTCGATTGGAAGCAAGTGAAGCGCATTATGCAGCAAATCTTTGCCCACAGCGAGTATCCCATCGAGATACTGATTTGTGAGTATGACGACATCTCCAAAGAGGTGAGTAATTAACCATACATACATAATAATAGGTAGCGAATTATTGTTAATCTCATTATATATTTGCAGCTGTCTGTGCCCAAGTGTCAGATTACCGAGGCCAAGGGAAATTTGTTTAGCGCACCGGAAAACTTTGCTCTGGTTCATTCCGTTAGCGCTGACTTTGCCATGTGCGCTGGCATCAATTTGCAGTTCCGCTGCAAGTTTGGGCATGTGGATGATCTGAAAAAGCAGAACAAGCACATGGGAAATGTGGCTGTATTGGAGCAAGGCGGTCGCTTCATTTACAACCTGGTTACCAAGGAGCGGGCACACGAGAAATGCACCTACACGGCATTGTACTACGCACTGTTGGCCATGCGTGAACATATGGTAGGAAGCAGCTCCATTCTTGAATGTAATCCATTTCTAACTTCTCTTTTATTTCTGTAGCGTGAGCACAGTGTAACCAAGTTGGCCATTCCGAGACTGGGCTGTGGCATTGATCGTCTAGATTGGCTGCGTGTGCGCAGTTTGTTGGAGCTGGTCTTCGTCAGCGACAGCGTGGACATCATTGCCTTCTTTTATGAGCCGCCCAGCATGGATCGGGATACCATCAAGGTGATGTGCCCCACCTGCCATCACATGAAACTCATGCACTTACCGCGCAGCGTCAGCTCATCCCGACAGTCGCTCTACAGGGAGAAGACTCCGTTCTAAGCGAACAGGATAACCTTTAATTATTGTATATATATATTTATTGATAACACTACGCGGTTGGGTTTGCATGGGATTATTTGGACTTGAACACAGCACCAGATGCACGCACCGTTACTTATCTAGTTGCTAAGAGTTTTGGATAAAGACATATTTATGGATATTTATGTAATTTAAAGCAAATAAAAGACACCGCCCTTTGGCTGACAATTAAACGTTAATTGATTTATTTACTTATCATTAATATTAATCCAAGTAAGCTGTATTTAAAGTCTGTCGGAACTCTCTGCTCATACAACAATGTATTCTCCGAAACTTTTAGATCTGCGAGACGCCTTTCGTCGTGCTTTTGTTCTGGGCATGGCTGCCAGCTATAAACTCAACGAGGTCGATGGGGACCTCTTCTCAGCCCCCAAGACGCACTCCCTGGCCCACTGTGTGGGCGCCGATCTTGGAATGGGTGCTGGCATTGCGGTTAAATTCAAGGAAGTCTATGGCAAAGTGGATGAGCTGCGTGCCCAAAAGGCCGCCAGTGGTGAAGTGGCTGTGCTGAAGGATGACCAACGCTATATATATTATCTGGTGACCAAGCCACAGAGCTGGGACAAACCCACCTACGATTCTCTGCAGTCTTCGCTGGAGAAGATGCGCGAGCACATGGTAAAAACATAAAAATGTTTAAATGCAATGTTTTTCAATAATTTATTCTGCAGCTGAAGAATGACATTGATAAGCTGGCCATACCACGCATTGGCTGTGGCATCGATGGCCTGGAGTGGGACAAGGTGAGCGCATTGCTGGAACAGGTCTTTGGCAAGGAGCAGGTGGAGATTGTGGTCTATAACTACGTGCCGCCGCAATAGAAGCAGCTCAAGGAACTTACAAATAGTTTATATTTAGTTGTGTGCCTGTTTATTATTTGAATGTGCTTGGCACATAATTATAGACAACCAGCTCCGTAGCATCTGCCTGAAATATCTCAATGAGCATGTCTTTTACTTTCGTCCAGCTGAGTCCATCCAAACCGCAGCCGATGCGAGGCAGCGCCAGCTTCTGTACATTGTGTTTGGCCTGCAGGACACAGTTTAAGTATTATAATAGAATCATATGCTTTGATTGTCTGACTTACCATATGCTGTTGCATGGCGCTCAAGGAACTGTGCAACAATTGATAAGTGGGTTTCCCCCAGCTGCTTTGCTTCGTAATCAGATAGTAAATGTAACGTTCCTGATGCTGCAGTATGGCCACGCCTCCTGGCTGCACGTTCTGCTTTTGCAGAGCAGCCATCTGACCAAATTTATTACTATAACAAACAGAATAACGTTAATTGTGGTAAAGAGAAAACTCTGAGTAACTTACCGAAATTTCACAGCGATTCCTTTGCCCATACGCAAATCAGCAGCCACACAATGACACATCGAATAATCGTTGCCAGCGGAAAATAAGTCGCCGTTGACTTCTTTCAGCTTGAAATCTGTCATTTTTACACACAGATTTTTATAAAACAAACAACTTTCTCAAATTGTATTTCCAATATTGCCGCGCGAAAGCACAACACTAACGTAAACAAGCGAATGGCAAAAAGCAAAGAACTACAACATCTGACTGTTTCAGTGCTGTAAAATGAGTAAGTATTGCAGTGAGTTAAAAGTAGTGAACATATTAAGTCACTGTTACATTTAAATAGCAGAATTATAATTCTATTTAGTAATTTTAAGTATTCAGTTTATCGTTAAGGGTTTTAGTGAGGTGAGGTGAGCAAATTGCTACGTTTAATTGGCGCATTTTTAAATAGTTGTGATTTATTTGAGTTACTTTTTATATCAGCTGTGACGAGGTACTAAAAAATACCTGCAACTGATTACAAAATTTATACTATAAATTTATAGTTCACCTCAGATAATGTATGTTTTCGCTGTTTAACTTTATATAAATGAGTTTTATTTTCAATTTTGTCGCTGCAATCATACGCAAAATGCTGGAGCTGCTGCAGATTGGAGGCAAACTAACGCACACTCTGAGCATTTATGTGAAAACCAACACGGGTCGCACTTTGTCGGTCAACCTGGAGCCGCAGTGGGACATTAAGAACGTCAAGGAACTGGTGGCGCCTCAATTGGGACTCCAGCCGGAGGAGGTGAAGATCATTTTTGCCGGCAAAGAGCTCAGCGATGCGACCACCATTGAGGTACATATTCAAATATTTGAAGAATTACAGCTAATCTTTAATCAGTTGTTTTGATAGCAATGTGATCTGGGACAACAGAGTGTTCTCCATGCCATCCGACTGCGTCCGGCAACGCAGCGGGAACGAGAGCGGCAAGCGAGTACGCTGATGGAGGAGGAACCGGCCGTAGAGGAGCCATCGAAGCCGCTGAACGAAACGCTGCTCGATCTGCAGCTGGAAAGCGAGGAGCGTCTCAACATCACCGACGAGGGTGAGCTACAGTTGGCCAGCTACGAATCATTGCTAATCTTTCGGCCACATCCGCAGAGCGTGCACGTGCCAAGGCGCATTTCTTCGTCCACTGCGGCCAGTGCGAAAAGCTGTGCAAGGGCAAACTGCGTGTGAGGTGCTCCCTGTGCAAAGGAGGCGCCTTCACTGTCCATCGTGATCCCGAGTGCTGGGATGATGTGCTCAAGCCACGACGCATTCGTGGCCACTGCGAGAGTCTCGAAATTGCCTGTGTGGACAACGATGCTGGGGATCTGCCCTTTGTCGAGTTCTACTTCAAGTGTGCCGAACATGTTTCAGGCGGAGAAAAAGATTTTGCAGTTCCCTTAAACTTGATTAAAAACAACATAAAAGATGTGCCCTGTTTGGCCTGCACGGATGTGAGGTGAGCTATGCATTAAATAACCATTTCCATCCTTAATTCGTGTCCTCTTTTTAGTGAAACGGTTCTGGTTTTTCCTTGCGCCTCGCAGCACGTCACCTGCATCGATTGCTTCCGCGATTATTGTCGCTCGCGTCTCAGTGAACGCCAGTTTATGCCGCATCCGGACTTTGGCTACACGCTGCCCTGTCCGGCCGGCTGTGAGCACTCCTTTATTGAGGAAATCCATCACTTCAAGCTGCTATCACGCGAGGAGTACGATCGCTATCAACGCTTTGCCACCGAGGAGTATGTACTACAGGCTGGCGGTGTACTCTGTCCACAGCCTGGCTGTGGCATGGGCTTGCTTGTGGAGCCCGATTGCCGGAAGGTAACCTGCCAGAATGGCTGTGGCTATGTCTTCTGTCGCAATTGCCTGCAGGGCTATCACATTGGCGAATGTTTGCCTGAAGGTGCCGCTGGAAATGCACAGAACTCCTGTGAATACACCGTGGATCCCAATGTATGTTGTATCTTTATATACATATGTATGTAATCTTAACATATTACAAATCACAGCGCGCTGCCGAAGCTCGCTGGGAGGAGGCAAGCAATGTGACCATCAAAGTGAGCACCAAACCCTGTCCAAAGTGTCGCACACCCACGGAGCGTGATGGTAAGTAATCATACCTGATTACAGATGCTTAGATAACACCATTTCTTATGCTCAATTCCAATCCCTTTCATGACAGGTGGCTGCATGCACATGGTCTGCACACGCGCTGGCTGCGGCTTCGAATGGTGTTGGGTCTGTCAAACCGAATGGACGCGTGACTGTATGGGCGCCCATTGGTTTGGCTGAATCATCTTCTTAACTTGGAAAAGAGTACATAATTTTATCTTTCGTTTATTTGTTGACTATTCTGTATACGTTTTGCCTGTTATAAAGACTGTTAAAGTAACTAAAAGAAAGTAAATTTTGAAAAACATATTTTAAAAATTATAAAAAACATTAAATTATAACTTTAGCTTTCTATAATTCTTTACTATAATTTTTATAATAGTTTTGTTATAGTTTTTACCTTGAGCTTAGGTCATATAGTCCTACGGGAATTATTCCCTATAGCCCACACCCTGTATGTCGTCTACGGAATCAATAACAAAAGCACCCTTGACTGTGCGCGCCCAACTGGTTATCCCCAGCACCACCCACCTCAACCGGACCACCATCCTACCCCACTGTGTTCTGGAGTTGCGTGCGCACGCTTTGTTTACGTTTTTCTTCTATTTTTTTGGTTGATTCCGCCGCATCGTTGTCACCCGCAATAATTTGGAGGCTTTTACTGTTGACTGCGAAAACCGCAAAACACACAACACGTGCATCTAGCGAGAGAGTGAGAGCAAGTACCATAATGAGTGTGCAAAGAGAGCAGAAGCATTTGCGCAGAATGCTCTCTTATTCTCACGCTCTCTTTCTTGAGCTCTCTCCCAGATTCAATCAATATTAATGGCAACTATTGACTGTACATGTGTGTGAGTGAGCTTAAATGTGTGTGCGTGTCTGTTTACCTTTCCGGTTATATTACTTGCGGTCATTGGATTTCCTTATCGGTCAAGTACTAGAATCATTTTGACCTTAGTTAAAGCGAGCAGCTTTACGTATTGAGAATATACGATTTCTACGCCGTAATGTAGGCTATAGTTTATAGTATCTATTATCCGGGCACATCAATAAAGCAGGCGCATACATACCCATTGATAACATGACCAGCACTGAACCAGGGAAACCCCCATGACAATTTCCGCGATTCGCCTGCGCGCTCTCTCGCTCTTTCCTTAGCCTCTCTCCCATCCGTCACACTCTTGCGCATTTTGATAAAGCTCTCTGTTTTTGTTCGGTTTCTGTTTTGTGCTCTAATTCGTAAGCAAAGTAAATGAAATTTACAAATGACATTTGCAAAAGAGAAAGAGAGGCAGAGTGAGAGCATTCCATTGCAACTGCCAAATGTGAGCGCGCTCTCTCGCGTGTGCGCTCTCTTCAACCTCGCGAACCCAACAAAAGCTCATAAAACAGAGCGTGTGTGGGCAGGTTGCCCATCAAATCGGGTCACATAGTTTGCGCTGGGTTCCCCAGTGCAGCACAGCCGTTGTGCCGTTTTTTTTCTTGTTGCCTTCTTCTGTTTTCTTCGTTCTGTTGTGTGCCTTGTTGTGTGTCGCCCCTGTTGTTGTTTCGCTGCTCTGCCGCTCTGGCGCTTGCTGCTTTTTCGCCGCCGTCTTTTGCCAGTTTTTCTTCTTTGTACAATTTTCGGGGGTACTGACGACAACGGCGTTGAGGCTCTCGGTGTATAAATGGTAGCGCGCCAGCCGTATCGCATTTCAGTCTACGTTGGACTTTGGCGCGCATCGCACACGCTGCGTATACGTAACGCAGTTACATCCAAGGTTTAATCAGTCGGCACTTGCCCATCTAAATCGGAATGTGATTGTCGCTGTGTGTGAGTGCGTCTACGATTTTTGTCGCACATTTGATCGTTTGCTACGTAGCCTCTCTTCGATTTTTTGCGCGAGAGTGTAAAGAGTGTCGTGAACGAGAGTGTGTGGGAATTCGCTATAAAATTTGAATTTGTGCGCAACGTTGCAAATGTAACGGTATTTTTGAAATAATTGAAATCTTTGAACGCTTCTAATGCAAAAAGTGAAATAATGAAGTGAAAAGTAACAGTATTGAATAAAAAGTATATAAAAATAAAAAACTATACATTCGCAAATAAAAATTAAATGAAATCTAAACTGCAAAAAAATAGGTAAATATCAAAAGAAAATAAATTGTTTTTTAAAATCTGGATTTTGAATAACATGTTTGTGAATAATAAAAAATCCATTGAAGAGTCCCTTCAAATGAAATTTTCAATATTCTTGCAAATAATTCAAAATATATATGTACATATATGTTCGCAATCGCTTGAAAGTATTATCCCTTCTGCATTATAATACGTATACGCACTTGCCCCAATTATTGAAAAGCATCAGCAAGAATAACAACAAAACACAAACACAAACGGAACAGCAACAACAACAACAACAGCAAGAGCAATACGCATGAGGCTCTCAATTAAAATTGCATTTAAATAAAACTGCAGCATACTTTCAGACGGTGTCAATATTTGCTAGCTCAAGTGTGAGCAGGAGCTCACATATTGTGACGTATGTGCAAGCAACGACGTCAACGTAATAATTACTATGCAGGTGCGCATGTATGTGTGCATATGTCACATTTGTCTGTGTACACTAGAAGCGAGATGCTGCTGCTGCGAAATGAAACTGGTTAAATGTGAAGAGAGCATAGCAAAGAATTAATGAAGCTGTGTTCTGTGCTCTGTGCTCAGCCAACGCAGTAAGTTGACTCGACTCGACTCAGCTCGCTGTGTTTTTATTGATTTATATGCGCTGAAACTGGGCGGCTGTTGCTGTCCCAAAACAGTACACATATACACAGACAGACAGTAGCAGCATCTCGCAACTCATGCCCCAAAACTTCCGTTTCCCACTGTGCACTTGCAACGCATGAGCATCGAAGAATGAGAGAGAGAGAACGTGAGAGTGGGCGAGGAAGAACGCGAGTTGGGGGACTGAGGTAGCATCCAATGCTGAGCCAGATTGCAGTTGCCCAATTTATGGGGCTCGGTTCATTTGCAGTTCCCATTTCTGCCTTCTTGCACACGCACTCATCATAACCCTTTTTCGATTGCCATTTACATGCAAAAAGCTCTCGCTCTCTGCCGGTCGCACGCTTTCCCTCTGACGCTCTCTCTCTCTCTCTCTCTCTTCGTTGGTTTGGCTTTTGTCTCTCTGCGCTGAGCGCGTGTTTACATTTACATTGATTATGTTAGCCCCAGCGCGTGGCTGCTAATAGAGTTGCTGCCTCCCTCTTTCGACCATCCCTTTCTGGAATTTGCTAATTTGTGCTCCGGCAAACCAACAGTAAGAGCAATAGCAGCAGCAGCAGCAGGACATCAGCCAACTTCAACGCCCAATCAATCAACTTATCAATCGCTTTGAATAAATGTTTTTATTTTTTGCCATTGTTTTAATATTTTGCTCGACATTATTTTAGCAAAAACAAAAAATAAGAACCCATTTTTATTAATCAATAAGCGACACACGTCAGGCGCAAGCTCCCTCTCACGCACACACACATAAACACACCCACTCACAACACACACATACAGACATACTTATGCATAGCTGCTGCAAGACGCTGCCTGGTTATAGCTCCTGGTCCGGCAACTGTTTCATATTCAATATGCCACCCCCCGCCCCCTCTACCTCTCGCACTCGCACTCACACACACACACACACCTCTTTTCTCTCCCACTTCATCACTCTCTCTCTCTCTTTCACACTCACTGAAAGTGTGCACTTTTGTGGCTCATTAACGGTTTGCGTGCGACCGAAGTGCATGTGGCCATTATGCATTCATCTCCATGTACATATGTGTGTATGCAAGTGTGTGTGTGTGTGTGTATTGCTCGCTCGATAAGTTGAGTTGCTTGTTGTTGCTGCCAGTGCGTGAGTGCAACACAAACATCATTTTGCGGGTGGGCTCATTATAAGGCGCAATTTGAGGCATCCATCATCTTCAACAACTGCATCACATTTGCTCAACTGGCAGCTCAGCTGCTGCACGATATTTCCGACATGCTAAGCCCAATTTTGCCCCAAACTATCAGAAACGTTTAGCAACTAAGTTGGCTTAAATGCACTTAATTAGTGAAACAGGACTTGAAGTTCATTCATAAAAATGTAACTGCATACTTTGTGTCGTTAGTTTAAAATGTGCAAGTTTATTTAACTCTTTGAAACATAAATAAATAAATAAAAAATAAATAAATAAATAATAAATAAATATAAATAAAATAAAATGAAATTAAAAAATATTACAATACTTAAATAAGCAAAATTGGTTTTGGTGCTTAAAAAATTTGATTCAATTAAATTGTGCGTCACTCTTATCTATTTTTTTAATTTATATATTAAAAGTTTTTTAAAGATGTTTAGTATTTGCTATTATTTTTACGAAATTTATAAATAGTTTTGTCAACTTTTCACAGTTGACAATAAATAAATATGGTTCTTTGCTATCTATTAAAAAAATTGTTGTTAATTAACTTTAAAGTTTAAAAATCAACATTTTATGTTAGTTGACATTCAATTTAATAAATAATAATAAATAAAGAAACTAAATTTAATTATATAACTAAGAACTATAGCAATTGTACTATCTTTCTTTGAAATATATATTTAAGAAGATGAATGTCCTGCGGCTTTAATGAGCAATAAATATTATTGGCTACTTCAAAATAGCTATAAATTGACAATATTCAACTATCCAACTGTTTAATACGCTATCACTATTCCCCATCTCTCCCCACTCCCCTCTACACCCACACCTGTTTGTCAGCAGACGCTTGGCTATCAAATATTCAGGCTATAAGTGCAGGACACACGTAACATTTGATATTAAAACTTTGGCCTTTGTGTACTTTGCAGGATAAAAGCCGAGGAATAAATGCAAGTGTAGACGACAAATTGCTGCCAGCATAAGTAAAAGGTAGTTGGATGAAGGACACCGCACCGAGGACGGACTGAAAAGGATTTGCAAGACTTACAAAAATAAAAAGAGTAGAAAAAAGAGAAAAGTGCGGGAAAATCAATAATAGACACATGTAAGAGGATATCCTCGGCATTGACCAGCGTGCGAAGGCGACGCAATATGGGCGCAACAATAACGAATAGGACGGGGCAGTCAACTTTGCCATTGTTATTGCTCTTGTTGCACGAAACTTGCCACTAAGTTGCGCCTTAACTTCGACACACACAGCGAGAGAAGGAGAGAAAGAGAGAGAGAGAGAAGAGTGCTGACCATGTCGGACAGATACGCCGCCAGCTACTACGAGCAACTGCATCCGGCTCAGGCGCAGGCGCAGGCAGCGATGTCGCATTATGGGCCCAGTTATCGCAGCGGCTATGGGAGCAGCTATAATCCCTATGGCTATGGCTATGCAGGATCGGCAGCAGGCGCCCAATATATGCCCAATTATTATCGCTATGCGCCCTACGCTTCCCCACACTACAGTCAGCCTCCGCATCCGCATTCGCATCCACATGCGCATCCACATCAGCATCCGGGCATGTTTACGCCTGCGGGACAGCAGCTGATACCTTCCAGTGTGCTGCACTATCCGCCACGCGCACATCCTCAATCACCGCATCCGCATTCCCATCTACATCAGCCGTCGCCTCATCTCCAGCCTCATCCACATGCCCATCACGCTTATCCCCAGCAGCAGCAACAGTTGCCGCCAAGTGGCAGCAGCAACTATGATCAGCCAGCACCTGCACTTTACAGTGCTTCCGCCTATGGACAGTCTCGTGGCTTTGCCGCCTATCAGACCACGTCCAGCCATTATGCGCCGCCAGGACGCTCCACAACGCCGGCGCCCAATCGCACAGTGTTACCCCCAAATTATATGGAGCCGATGAGAGGCAACTTTACAGATCAGCAGCAGCAGCTGCCACAGGCAACACCAAAGCAGGAGGAATCCCTGCCGGAGCACGAAACAGAGGCTGCATCGCCAGCGGCACAGCGGTTGACGACGTCGCCGCCACTTATCAGTGCCACCGGCACCGACAGCGGCATCAGCAACTGCAGCACGCGGGCGAGGAGCGACAGCAGCCAGAGCACTCCCGTCTACAGTGGCGAGTATCCCGTGAATATGTCTGTCGAGTCTGCCTCCTGTGTCTCCTACCATTGCCCCGCCGATGGCCGGGACTACGAGGACGAACAACAACAACAACAACAGCAGCAGCAACAACAACAACAGCAACACTCGCAACAGGAGACGGAGGAGCACAAGGCAGCAAGTGCATCCACTTGCCTTGACATGAACGGTAAGCTTGTCTCCATTTGCATTACACTCAATTTAATTCACAATTATGCAAAGGAACAGTGGCTCCGATGGGCGGGGTAGTTAGTCCAAATTTATGCAAACATATGTCAGGCTGGATTATGTAACAAGTATTAATGCCCTGATGGAGGCTCTTCAAAATAAAGCATCACTTTAAAGTGGACAACTGACTTTTGGCACTGTGGAACGGACAGCTTTTATGGCGTTCTGTTACTAATATTTCAGTTTCATTAACATTAACAGCAACGCGTAATGTTAACTTTCAAGTTACAGTTTATTTTTTGTTTTAAATTTAATAATGGTAGAAAAATTAAAACAATTTTTATTAATTCAAATTATAACATTATATAATATAATTATATAATATAATATCAGCTGAATTATATTATTAAAGTATTAAATATTTGGATATATTTTAAAATTATTCCTGATTTGAATTATTTTATTGATCATCTTGTGTTCGATCACTGAAATAACTCAACAGATTTATTAAATTATTTAATTGCTTCGATCATTTATTCATGTCAAGAACCCAACCCATTATTATTCTACTTTTTGATGGTCATCTTCATCAAATACTCGCATTCCACGGTGCCTAAGCGTCGCTCGGCGTGTACCTCATTGCGTATGCTTGATTTTGCATGCAAATGAATGCAGACTGTCCATTTGAGTCGCCATCAGCGCCGTCAGCTTCGTCAGCTTCGCCCCTGACAGCTCTCTGTCAGTCTGTTCGCCTGTGCGTCCGTCTGTCTGTCAAGCATTTCAGCTATTTGCAAACGACAAACCAAACCAGCCGACAGTCGCCGATTCGAGGAGTCGACATTTTGCAAACACTCAACCAATCAGCGTTGGTTAACTGCTGAAATGCTTCCGCTTCCTGTCGACCTGACTTAGCACAGCGAACAACGATGTGTGTTGGCGTGAGAGGAAGTTAGTAAGAGGGGAAGATGTGGGATTTGTTGCTGTGACGAGCCTACGTCATGTTGCTTTAAAGGACTTGAAAATTAGCTGTCTATTTAGGCACGCAAAGGGGGCGAAGATCCAGAGTTTCTCGACTCGACTTTTGCCTTTTGATGAGTTGCTTTTGATTTTACTTTTTGGCTGAAGTCGTGCGAGGTTGCGAATCAATAAGTCACCTTTTTGATGTCGCGTCAGAGAGACTGAACTCCCACACACTCCCAGCCACAAGGGAAAGGGAATGCCAATGGAAGGTGTAAATTGTGTGGCGCCCACACACACTCACACACACACACATACATCCACATCGATCCCATCCCTCGACATATGACAGCTTTTCTAAATATTTCGTAATGTAAACGAGACTTGTGGGCAATGCCGTCCTTATCAATGGGCTCTCAACTTATACACACACACACACACACACACTTGAGGGGTGTTTAAGTTGAGTGTGTGTGTGTGCGTAAAATGTCATCACAGCAAAGCATGTAAATGAACTTTACAGCGCAATGTGGTGGGTTGTTGGGGATTGTCGAGTTGTCGGGTTGTTCTAGCTGCTGTTTGCCCAACACATACAGAAAGAACACCGAACACTGAACGCTGAACACTGAAGAGTCACCCTGGAGAACATATTTTTGTTGTACTCGTAGTTGTTGGACACCATCATTGACGCAAAAATCAATGTCTGCTATGACGAATAGACTGACGCAAGAAAAACACCTGCAAAAGGAAACATAAGTGAGAAACTTAAGGCCCTATTCTCTTTCAGCAAAAAATTTGTTTCGACTTTTTTTTTTTTGCATTTTTTTATAGCTTGGACATTTAAGAATATAACCCTAAAAGGGTTTTTTGAAATTCGAAGTACTTTAGGAGTTATGGCCTTTTTTGTCCAGCAATGTTAATGTTAATGCACGTGGAGTCAAAACTTTGAACGCGTTTATCTCGAAACCACGTTTTTCGAGCTGGCGGCCACGATTCCGCCAGTTCTACTGAACCGATTTGGATGAAACAAAGTTTAATCGACGTAGAATTGTCACCATTCTGGCCCGTAGTAAAATAAAAACACTAAACTACAAAAAAATGGGTCCAAATCGATTTGTCAATTTCAAGTGGCCGCCATTTTGTCAAAAAAAATCGCAAAATTTTTATTTTACTACGGGCCAGAATTACATCTATACTTATTATAACCCCGTTTTTTTTCATTTCCGACGCTCCGGAGACCCGGAATCGTGGCCGCCGTGACGACACCTTTTTTTTCAACCCCCAACTTTGAAGTCTCATTACTTTTTGAACACCCCTCGTGTCGAGGCAAAAAAAATTTTTTTATTTTCTTTCATTCATTACTAATTCAATAAAAAATACAAAATTCAAATATCTTTTTGCGTTTTCAAATGAGAATTTTTTCAAAAAAGATCCAAAAACAGCAAGCTGAAGGAGAATTGGGCCTTAAACTAAAACAAAGGGGAGAGCATAAAGAAGACAAGAAATTGTATAATTTAGTAATCTTTTCCGATGAATATTAGAAAGTTGAAATGAGGAAGATGATAGCGTGGCTCCCCAAAACTCTCGTGAATTTTATGGCAATTGCTTTTGAAAATAGATGGTCAAAATTTATCCTATATCTGTTTTCCGAAATCGGCTGCCATAAATTTGTCTTAAATATGAAATATTTAAATCATTTAAAATTTATTTTGTTCCTTTTTCATAAATACAATTTAAAAATGCGTTCAAATGAGTTCAAAAAATTTATAATTCGTATCAAATCTCTTAACAAAGTTTATTTAACTTTAAAATTGATAGAAATGTATGGATCATGGCTGATAATAAAATAATATTCACGCCCACAGTTGTCAGTGCTGTTAATAATTGATTTATTTGATGTGAATGGCATTTGAATAACAACAAAAATAAAAACGCATGTCAAATATCGCCAGGCCACAACAAAAAGACGTAAACAACATTGCAGGCTTAGTCGCATGCGCTGAAAAGCATGCTATAGTTTATTTTTCTACACTCAATTGCTGCTCACACAAACAAGTGCAAATTTATGCATAAGTATGTGAGTTTATGTGTGCCTAACACGTTCAACAAGTGCACGTTCCAGTGTCGCTCTCTTTGGCGCTCTCTTTGCCAACCCCAAAAAGCAACAACGCGACAGCAGAAATTTGTTAAGCGTGTGCGAAAAAAAAGGCAAAAAGAAAATAAAAAAGCTGCGGCGCTCGCGCCGTTGGTCAACCTGACTTTTTAACCCTTGATGGCCGTCTGCACGCATGACAAAATAATTACAGACGCCCAGCCTGACAATATGCCCAACAAATACGCAAAATAATAATAAAAAAACATTCATAAAAAAATAGACAAAAATCTTTATTGATTTTCTTTACGCCTGGGCGACTTTTTTTCTCGCTAATTTTCCAGATGACATAAGCGCGACAGCAGCGCCCTCGACGTCGACGTCGGCGTCACCGTCAACACCAACAGCGAGCATTGTGAATGATATTGATAAGGCGGCAACGGAGGCGACTTCAACGCCTGCGGCGGGCGAGGAGCAACCGGATGTTGTGAGGCGTGCGGAAATCAATTTGGCGAAACCCAACAAGGAATCAGCAACAACAACAACAACAACAACTGCAACAACGACAAAATTGCCGCCACAGGATATTGCCGAGCAGCGACAGCAGCCAACAACTAATCAAATAATAAACGAGGATGCAGCTGAGCATGTAGTAAGTTTCTAACTAACGAATTACAAATTAAAACTGCAACAGCGGGGCATAAATGCTGTGTCCAATTAACAGGCAGACAGGTGATAAAAGTCCTATAAAATGTAAGGCAATTAACTGAACCTCAAATTCGAAAAAAAAAAAATTATATACATTTGTATATTTAAAGCTTTGAAAGCTTGATTTTTAAGCAGTAAAACATTTTAAATGAATTTTTTAGTTTTAAAAGTTCGAAAGTTTAAAATAAATTTAGTAAACAATTTTATGGTATAAAAATTAAAGGATAACTGGTAAATAATTTGGAAATTAATTTAGATTCTTGCTTTCTAAGTTCTTGCTCTTATTTTTGAGCTATTAAATCAAAAGTACTCTAACATTTTGGAGGTTCGCTTTGCTTAGACAGAATGGTAGAGAGAGAGTTATGTTAGGCAGCGAATGAATTAGGCCAAAGCATCTAGAAAAGACAGCCTGATAATGACTGACGAGCAAGAACTACAATGATGCCACACACAACAACAGCAGCAGCAGCAGCAGCAGTGGCAAGTGGCAAGTGACAGACACAAAAAAGAGAAGACCAAAAGCGAAATGCGTTTAGCTCCATCGACCGGCTTTCTAGGCAGCACCAGCAACAGAGCAGGAGAGTGAGAGCAAAAGACAGAGAGAGAAAGGCAGAGAGAGCGCAAAAAAGTTGACTCTCTTGCCGGAAGCCTTTTTACAGGGTGTTGCAGCCAAACGAATGGGCGCCTATTGATTTTTGGGGACTTGTGCTGAACTTCAATGCGGCTGAGAGTTGAGAGGTAGGCTGTGAGCTCGGGTAGTAACTGAGGAGGAGCCCTTAATAGGGTTGCTGTCGCTTGGCAACATGAGCACGCGCCTGTTTCTGCTGCTGCTTCTGGTTGGGGCTTCAACACTGCTGGGCCACCTTCCTCGGCAAGTTTCAAGTGCCACGCCACTTGAGCGTAACAACTTTTTATATATTTTTCATTTTTTTTCATTTTCCTTTTTTTGTTCTGCAACTGAAAACTAAATCGATTTTTTGTTTGACTTGCAGCAGCAGCGACAGCAGCCGCCAGCAGCAGAAGCATCGCACAACTGGAGTCCAACGTCGCGTAGGCCGCGCACTCCCCCCGCGCCCCAGAACTCGCCCGTCGGCTATGGTCTATCCGCGTCAGCAGCACCACCCACTGTGCCACCTGCGTTGGCGCCACTGTTACAGCAACAGCAGCAGCAGCCACTGAGCAGCAGCGGCAGCGGCAGCAGCAAGCGATATGCCACAGCCAAAAATCGCATTGGCAGCGGCAACAGCAACAACAATTGCAGCAGCAGTTGCAACAACAACCACAACAACAGTGGCAACAATCGTATCATTGAATGCGATCTCATACCGAGCAAGAAATCAAAACGCAAGGCTAGCAAAAAGGAGGCTGAGTCGGAGCATGTGGATGCTACGGAATCCACAGTTCGGGAGCAGATAAGGGTGAGTAGATAAAGATACAGTTCTACACTCAATATTATCGATTTCACTAAATTGAGCGTAGAATTTACTTTACGAGGTAAAAGTCTAGTGACGAAAACATTTTCATGCCCCAAAATTTCTGATATCCAATTTTGTGACGAATAATATTAAGTTTTACACATAAATTATTTAAACAAAATTTTGGCACCCGGCACATTGCGCTAAAATGTTTCAATTCTAATACTAAATAAAACTCACTGTTTTGCGCAGTGCCGAATGCAAAAATTTTGTTTAAAATAATTTATGTGTAAAACTTAATATTATTCGTCACAAAATTGGATATCAGAAATTTTGGGGCATGAAAATGTTTTCGTCACTAGACTTTTACCTCGTAAAGAGGTTTTTTTATGGGATATCAGAAATTTTTGAATAAGACATCAGAAATTTTAAAATTGCAATATTTGATGTGATTTGTTGTGTAGATTTTTCTTAAATTGTCAAAATGTGGAAAAAATACCTTATTTAACCTGTAACTGTTTACCCTTATAATTAAAACTTTTAAGGTATGTCTAAGAGCTCTTCGAAATACCTTTTCAACGACATATAGATCGCATCTGTAGCTTCTATCATTTGGATGCTATGGGGGCTTAAATTTAAGCGGTTTTTAGCGATTTCCCGCTAAACTAGCGATTTTTCGGAAAAGTAGAACAAACGATTTTATATTTTTGATTATAAAATAATTTATCTGCCGCAAAAAGAATTCACCACTTGCAAGCAGTTTATTTCCGCATTACGCTGCAAGCAGTGTACATACTGCATATGTACATGCAGTAGTGTAAAGGTAAAAGGTATATTCAGTTAATAGGTAATATCTTGTCCAAACGAATTTTGACAGATACGTGTTATATGTCAAAAAACGCGGAATCAAATTGCCCATAACATATAACATATTTTAAAGTGATCTCATGTGTAGATTTTTCTTAAATCGCCAAAATGTGTAAAAAAATACCTTGTTTCACCTGTAGCCGTTTACCTTTTTACTTAAAAGAAAAACTTTGAAGGTATGCCTAAGAGCCCTTCAAAATACCTTTGCAACGATATATAGATCGCATCTGTAGCTTCTATCGTTTGGATGCTATGAGGGTTTAAATTTTAGCGGTTTTTAGCGATTTCCCGCTAAACTAGCGATTTTTCGAAAAAGTCGTAGAACAAACGTTTCTATATTTTTGAGCGGGAACAAGTCCTCATTCAAACTTTTAAGCTAAATCAACGCTTTGATACTAACAAACAGACAAACAGACAAACAAACAAACAAACAAACAAACAGACTGACTTTTCATCTCATTTTCGGAAGGCCCCTAAAAATTTCAAAATTAATTATCTTTCGAACCAGCGGTCGGATTTTGATGATCGAGGTGTCATTCGACGCGTAATTTTGATTAGAATAGTTAAAAATTAAAAAAAAATTCAGAAAGGCTCCAACGGCCCCATTAGCTCCAATCATTTAAATTTTGCCCCTCCCACTTACACCTGTTTATCTCACGAACCAGGTGAGTTTCCAAAAGTCTTAGTATGCACATTTGTAAGTTAAGTTAATACCTTTCGATCGGTATATAACTCGACCTGATCGGACAGTCATAGCAAATTTTCCATTCTTCCTGTGTATATATGCTAGTCGCCTTCGCACCCTTCGTGCTGCTTTCGTCACTAGCGCGGACTGCCGTCCGCAGTGATACGGAAGATATAATATATTCGGAACAAATCTAGAGAAAGTCCTTTATACAAGTTTTTAATTCCAAACACTTTCTCAGACAATAACAGATTTGAGAAAAACTCGAATTGCTCATTATAAATTTAAACATTTTTAGAATAATAAGTTTTCTTTGGTAAGCTGCCTAAGCTTAGCTGTTTTCAATAAAATAAGGTTTACTCAATAGTACTCGTATTATTCAAGTTCTTTATATACTTAGAAAAAGCTCTAGCTAATTTTTTAAATTAACATAACAATGGCAAAACTGAATTGAATTGTCAAACTTTATCCTAATGCGAAAGTATTTATTATTTTTTTTGTTAGTTCTTCAAAACTGAATCAATTCCGCTATATTTCTATTTGTCATACACAGATTATATTTAGAATAATCTCTGAATATTTCCTTCTATATATCTATCCCTTCTTTTTTATCTCAAAGTTGAATTATTGCTGTTTTTAATAGTTTAGTTGTTTACCTTTATCTTTCTAGGACATTAAACCGTTGCCTGGATTTCTGCAGGCCTTTGGTTCCACCGAAATCGGACGCTTCTCGGAGCGTTTTCTGCAAACGCCCGAGAGTCTTGTCGAGCGTCTGGCCGAGGAGTACGCGGTCAGCAGCAGCAGCAGCAGCAGTAACAGTGGCAGCTACTATGATGGCACATCATCGGGTGGCGGCATGCACGGCTATTGGCCGTACGAGGAGCAGCAGCATCACCAGCAGCAGCACAACATGAGCTATCAGAGCCATCAGATGTCACGCCATCGGATGCGAGGCCAGAGTTATCCGTATCCGGACTATGCGGCGTATGAGCGATATGGCTATGCGGCGTACAGTGCGGGCAGGTCGCGCTATGGCGAAATCCGCTGCAATGGCTATTAGAAAATATATACACAACACTTAGACATAGTTGGTAAGGGTATTTGCATACGCATACACATACAAATTATGTAGTTCGTGTCCTTGTCGTTTGTCATTTGAAAATTCTCTCTGTGTGTGCCTTTTTCGGTCAAAATTCGGCAATGCTCACCAGATGTTAAGTATTTTTCGGGCATTGCTGTCATTGATTGCGTTCAAAATTCAATAAATGTAGAAACACAACAAACAGAAAATACAGAAAACAGAAAACCAGGCCAAAAATGTAAAATAATCTTAAGATTAAGTAGTTGAATGTTTTTAAGTCGAGTCGCGTTTTAAAAGCCAAACAAAAAAGTCATACAAATTGTAAGCAGATGTTGATTACTTTTGTCCCACTGTACATACTCGTAGAGCAATGCATTTTGTGTAAGTGTAAGGAAATCGATTCAAATCGATTCGATGTGGTTTACGTAAAAAGTCTTAAGGAGTCTACCATACAAAAGGAAGTTTGAGCCAAGCCAAGAGTTGAGGATGGTCGAGTTTTATAAAATCCATTGAACAGATCTTTTCCGATTTGTTACTAGTCTTAAGTAGACACCATTTTCTCGCATTCTCTTCTCTCTGAAATATATGTACTTACTATGTATTAATGTAGCCCAAAATGAGATTATAATTATAAATATAATTAGCAAAAGATGTGCCATTGAAAATAACTTTTAATTCAAGAACACTTTATAAGGTTTACGATTTAGTTATATACATTTACATATAAACGTACGTGTAATTAAACTTGATTCGATTGTACCAAATAATTAAAGCAAAGCACTAAATTTTACGAGTAAGCCTATAGATTACATACACTAACAAAAAACCACCGCACTAATTTGTACTTGTCCAAAATTTATTTCTAACAATTTATTCATTTAATTATGTATGTATATTTTTAAATTCATTTTCGATTTAAGTGCCTTAATTTAGTTTCATTTTCTGATACGAACATACAAAAAAGTAATGAATAATAATAATAAATATATTTCAAAGTTTATCATTTACATTATATGACAACCAGTTCAGGTTTCAAATGGGCCCAAAAAAATTCACAAATCAAACTAAAATAAATAAAATCCAAACACATCGAGCAACATTCAAAAATGTTTTTTAGTCAAAACAAAATTAATTAGTTGTTAATAAATAATTAATAAAAAAAGATACTCACCAAATAAACAACAAACGGAAAATGAAAAACGAAGAAAAACAATGTAGTGTTGACATTTTATGATAAACCTTTTCAAAGTTACAAGCAAAAAAAAAACATAAATGTAGCTATAATTAAGTTCATGTGTAAATAAAAACAATATTTGAACGTTTAAATTTTATGAAGCAACAAATAAAATACACAAAACAGAAAATCAAAATAGCAAAAATGTTAATAAACAAATTTCTTGGCCTTTTTATTATTCAATTGAATCGAAAATAAAACCCAGAAAATGGTGTTTATATGTTGGGAGCTTTTTTTTTGTTCTTTTATTATTTTTGTTTAACTGTTTTATTCATTTAATTAATTTATAAATATTATTACATAACCTAAGTGTTTTATTATTGTTTTTGTTGTTTGTTTAAATTAATTACAAAAATAGTTCAGTTGTAAAAACAGCAGAAATCGGTGTAATTATAATAATTAGCATTTAGTTGAGCGGAAATCAAAACAGAATCCGGCAGGACATTTAAATTAATACAAGTACAAAAAAAGGGTTCGTTTTTTCGAAAAAGACACTTATCAACTAAAGGAAATTAAATTGTTTAGTGACTAATATATTTATAAGAAACAACAGAAGAGAAATAAGTATACACATAGCATTACAACTGGGTGAAGAAAGTGTGTGTTTGAGTGTGTGTAAATGGGGGAAAGAGACAGAGAGTTGGCTACAAGTTGGTTTGATACAATTTGTTGTTTGTTTCTCGTTTTTAGTTAATTTCGTATATAAATAGTTTGTTCTTTTCCTGTCGCTACAATTACTTTTATAAGGATTTTGTTAATGATTTGTTTGTTTTTATTTACGTTTATTAATAATAAACAATTACACAATTATTGATTTTGATCATCTTCATCTGCATCATCATTATAATTATCATTATCATCCTCATCTGCATCGGTAAGTAATATGTAATTAGATTTGTTTTTGTTTTGTTTGTTTTTTTTTTATAAATAATTAGTATGATTTATCGTTATATATCATCAATTTGTTGTTGTTGCTGTGTTGTGTTGTTTTTGTTACTTCTTTTTATCCTCTCACTTTTTGCATAAGTTAAAAGACGTCGCTACGTCCGTGTCTTTGTGTGTGTGTGAGTGTGGTGTGATTGTGTGTGACCGTTGGGTGTGGATTGCTCTCAATCATGAGGAGGAGGCAGCCGATGAGTTCTTTGTGGATCCACCGCCAGAATTGCTCGGATTGCGCTGCTTATCAATATACACATTCAACAGACGCACCTTGCTGGGATTCATTATGGCCAGCTTGGGCTTCAGTTTGTCCTCGCCGAGCACAATGTACAGCTTGACAATGCAGAAGACGGCCGCCTTGCGGACCATCGATTGTGAATCATCTGCGGAGCGGGCCAAATTTGGAAATATCATGTCCAGATGGGTATCTGTGATTTCAGCGCCATGATGTTCGGTCACCTCGAGCAGGATCTTGATGGCGCACATGTTCTCGGGAAAGGTGCCCGTTGCTATCACCGGATTGACAATGTTGATGGTCAGATCCAGGGGCAGAGCTGGTGCAATGCGCTGTATCATTGTATCGATCTCACGTATCGCCTCCTTGCTGTGCTGATAGCAATTGATGATCTTCAGCAGAATCAGCTCGAGGAAGTTCAGCCAATTGTGACGCATCTTCTCGCTGCGCACGATTTTCCTGAGCACCTGGAGTCCAGCGATAAGGACATCCGTGTGCTCCGCCTCCAGCATGTTGAGGAGCATCCGCATTATGGATTTGAAATGCTTGTTGGGCAGCTCACAGTTGCCGCTCCTAATGCAGATGCCCAGATTGGACAGCGCCGTCTGCAGCTGCTCCACGGGCAACTCCTTGTTGAGGGTGAGCGCGACACGAATCACTTCGCTTTCGTGCAGATTACACGGCAGTATCAGTTCACCGTTCTCAGCCACGTCGAGGGGAATTTTGGCTGCCGGTGGAACTGGAGCTGCAACATCCAGTCGCATGGTTGCGGACTCCGGTGTATTGGATTGCGTCGTATTGGCCGACGATTGTGTCTTCGAGTTGGATGACAGCGAGTCCTGCTGCGCCGTCAACTCCAGATGCTCCCGCTTCAGCTGCTGCTCAATGGAGTATTGCATGTGATGGCCATTGTAGCCATTGGGCGCCAGCGAATGGTACTGGCCACCCGAGAAGCAGTTGCGTATCTCCTCGGATGTCTTTTGTATGTTGTGCTTCACCTCCAGCTCGGAGCAGCCGTAGAGCAGCTCCTGCTCCACCGACGATTGACGCGAACGCGGACTAGACTTCAGATCCATGTTGAGCGATGCGAAAGGACCAACGCTGGGACTCTGCAATGGCTTCGGGCTGCTGCTGCTCAACGGCGAGCTGCTCGGCGAGTTGGCGCCGCTGCTCTGGCGTCGTATATTCGATTGGATGCAAAGACGCGCCGTATCCTGATAGCCCTTGGGCAGTGCGGCCAGCAACTTGGTCATCTGCGGCGTATTCAGATTGTAGAGTGCCACCAAGCAGGAGCGGGCATAGCTGCGCAACTCCATGGACTTCTGGTCGCCCGACATCTGGGCCAGCTTCAGCACGGTGCGCTCACAGTTCTGGCTTTGATCGCTGGGAAAATCGCTGCTCTTGCAGTACGTGTTGGCCAGGTCGGTGAGGAAGCGTAGAATGGCAATGCGTGTCTTGGTCGTTGGCGTCTGTGTGTTGTCCGATATGATGCGGAAGAGCTCCTTCAGCTGCAGCTGTGTGGGGAAATACTCGTGGACGACGACCAGGGTCTTCCATATCTTGCTGTGCATCGAGTTGAGCAGATCGGTGCCCAGCTTGTTAAACAGACGCGTCAGCAGGATGAACAGCCATTCGTGCAGCTCGGGGGCATGCACCAGGATCAACTCGGTGACCGTATCTAGAAACAAAGAGTACACTTTAGTGTGGTTATCCATAAACATTTTGCGAAACATGTCCAGGACACACTGCAGCTGCTGTTGCGTCAACTCCTTGCCATCGGACAGGTATTGGGTGAGACTGATCAGGCCATCCTTGCGCTCCGACCAGTGGGTGGAGGCGCAGTACTGAATGATCGTCTCAATGTCGTCGAAGGGCGCCCGCTGGCTGCTCCAGTCGAGGCGATTGCGTGATCCGCTCAGCGAGTAGTTGGAATTGGAGTTGTTGCCACGCGTATAGCTCGAGTCGAACGAACGCTCCGAGCACACGGAGCTCGCCTCCGAATCAATATCGTCGGACTCATCGCGGCCCAGCAGTTTGCGCATGCCACGAATGCCTCCACTCCGCATAAAATCACCGGAAACATAATCCGGCGTCTCCACGTTGTTGCCCAGTGTCAGCTCCGCCTCACGGGATTGCGCCAAGAGGCGGGATGCAGCTGTGCTACGCACTGGATTGTTTCGTTCCGGTGTGCGTCTTGCACTTGTGCCCGTGGAGTACATGCTGCGCTTCATCAGTCCACCGCCGCTGCCGGAACGATTGGGACTCGTCTCACGGGAGCTGGCCGTGCTGCGCGGTATTCCCGAGGCTTTCTTGGGTATGGCACCCGTGGCGCCACCTCTGTAGTAGCTGCCCATGCCATAATGATCCCGCAGCTTGGTGCTGGGTGAGGTGGAACGCGAGCCAGGCTGCGATTGTGAGACTCCCGCACGGGATCTGCCGACGCGTGGTGTTGGCGTCACAGCGCCAGGGGAAACGGCGTGATGTGCTGCGGAACTGTTGCTATTGGAATTGAGACGCGGTCGTGGCAAGGAACCAACGTTGCCTCCTCCTCCTCCGCCTGCTCCTCTTTCGCCCGGATTGATGGAGTTGCTCGGCACCAGGGGCTTCTTCTGACGCGAGTAGAGCGTGTACTGGGCACGTGCCTTGGCGCGTTGTGCCGCCGCCGTGTCCACAGCCGAAATGGAACGCATGCTGGCCGCCGGCTTTTGCAGTGTGCCGGGCGTGCGTCCAATGCGCGATGGTGCCACCGTGCGTCGCGTTTCCAGCGACTGCTGGCTGCCGTTCTGGGCGCCACCGCCGCCATCCCGTTCACGTTCGAGAGCCCGTTGGGCGGCGATGTCTAGTGTGCCATAGATTTGATCGGCCTGGTCGGGAAAGTGTCGTCGGAATGCCCAATAGGCGATTCGCGAGTGACGACGTGCCTCGCTGTCCGCATCGCCGAGGGTCTTCTTGAGCGTATCCCGAAAGATCATCGCATGCCGCTCCAGCGCCTTCGTTTGCCACTCCTCGAAGAGCAGGACCATCAGTTCACAGAGATTGGAGCGAATATCCTTCGACTTGGAGTTCTGCAGCGTGTCCGTGTAGATCTTGAGCAGCTTGGGCGCATGCGTATATTTGATAATATATTTGAGCGCCAACGTGGAAGCGGATGCAATCACCTTGGCCGAGTTCTGGATCAGCTGGATCAACTGCTCCAGAATGCTAAAGCAAAAGACGTCCAGTTTGTTGCGTAGTGTCTTGGACATGTACGCAATTGTGATGCACGCCTCGCGTATCACCTGCGAGCGGAGTTCCTCCTTCAGGATGTCGAGGAAGCCGATCGATAGCTCCTTCTGCTGCACGGCCACAAACTGCGGCTGCGCATGATAATTGAGCGTGAGGAGAGTGCGGACTTTCTTAAGCGCATCCACACGCTTCTCCCAGTCCATGCTCTTGTCGCTTATGACTAACAAAATCTGTTTGTAGGCATCGTCCATGTCCTTGGCATTGAATATATTGATTTGCGGCACCTGCTCAAAGCTCGCCTCAAAGCTCTCCATGGTGACGGCGCCCGCATCGCCGGCAACGTCGTTTTGATTTGGCTTCGGACGCGTTATGGCCGAATGCAGCTGACGTTTGACAATCTTTGTGGGTCGCTCACGCACCGGGATGTTGTCCGCCTCATCCATGCCATTGCAATTGGTGTTCTTCGTTGCCGACGGCAGCAGTAATCCCTCCAGCTTCACCTGATCAAACTTATGCTCGAGTACGGCCAACTTGGAGGCCGGCATATCGTCAATTTTTCTCAAGTCCGGCCTCAAGCGATCACCCACATGCTTATAGATCTCCACCAGCGTCTGTACGGCCGACTCTCGAACATTGACCGTCGGATCGCCGAGTAGAGCACACACTGGCGCTATATACACACGCACACTCAATTGTTGGGTTCCATATTCGTGCAGGGCATTCACAATTGTCTGCAGAAATTCCTCACGGACCTTGGCGTTCTTGTGCTTGAAGCAGATCGCAGCCAGTTTATCGACTAAGGTTTGTGGTGTCTGCACTTTGTGCTCCATCAGATCGCGCAACAGCAGCTGGGCCTTCTCGCGGACCGTGTCACGACTGTCGCCCAGACGATCGACAACGTGAGGCAACACGGTCGCTGTATACGCATTGAAATCACTGCCCAGACGCTTGATCAGCTCCGAGAAGGCCTCGAGAGACTTTTGTGCGATCTTAAAGTGGCTGCCAGTCAGCCAAGGCATCAGGTTATCAATGAGGAAGCCCATGTCTGTGCACACAATTGAATTGGTGTCGTCACTTAGGAATGTCACCAGATCCTCGGCCAGTGCCACCTTGACGCGCATATCCGCCTTTGGCATCTGTTGAATGAAGCCATCCAAATCATTTGGCTTGCGGTACGCCATTGTGTCTTTCTCTTTGTCTCTATATCTTCCTCTCTCTCGATTGAGTTGTGTTGTTGTTGATGTGTTGCTGCAGCTGCAATAAAAGTGAATAGATAAAAATTGATTTTAGTTCGTCATCACTCGCTTGGCAAATTGTATTAAATATTTATGACAGCCACAAAAGCTGGCCAAAAAATAATGCAGGTCAATTTAAATTGGCCAGTGTGATGAGATGCACCAAACTGAATTGATCTGCATAATTGAATAATTTCAAATAAAAAGTACGTATTATATACCAGTACCAGATAAAGGTCCACTGTCAGAGTAACATGTCCAAACTTTACAAGAATGCAACACAAAAAACAAGCATAGGAGAAAACGTTTCTATTGTCCAGAATGTAGGCTAAATATCTGACAATTTTATGAAACATACCTGATATATAAGTTATAAAGTAGCGGCAAATAAACTCATATTTTCTTTAAATATTGTCTAATCTAATTTCAAATCGCCCGCCCCATTCAAATTGTCAACTGCGCGCGCGCAATTCAAAAAGTAAGAGGAAGCAGTCGCCGCAACACGACGAAGAAGAAGCAAAAGCAACAATCGCACAAAACGAATAAATTGGGCAACAATTTCTGTGTTCATGCATGTGTGTATCGGAGTTAGAGATGGGCACGGGTCGGGTCGGACCTGGGACCCATGGGCCTTTTACAAAATTGTCGGGTTCGGGCCGAAAAATCTCATTTTGGGTCGGGCCGGGCCGGGCTCGGGCCTAACTTCAAAGCCCGAAAGCCCGGAATACCCAAAATCTATTGCATTTTGGAAGGTTAAGTTAACAAATGACTAAAAAAGCTAGTTTAATTGTTGGTACGAACGCACTCATTTGAATCTGCCAGTAGTGAAAGGGTATTTTCCACATCTGGAAATGTTTTGTGCGAAAAAATAACTCAGGCTTGCTACAGTTCCAATTTGGAAAAGATTTTATTTTAAAATAAATTTGGCTTTTTTTTAATTTTTCGGGCGGGCTGGGCGGGTTTCGGGCTTTATAACAAAAGTATCGGGCGGGCTTGGGCCTTTTTTTCATCGGGAATTCCGGGCTCGGGTCGGGCCGGGCCTGAAAAATGAGGCCCGCGCCCATCTCTAATCGGAGTGCGTATCCAAGTTTGTGAGGGTGTGTATCCATGTGTGTGGGTATGTTTGTGTGGGGAGAATGAAGTCAGATGTTTGGGGCCACGGATGCCACTTAAAAGTAATCTATTGAGCCAAAAACAAACGAAAAATGAGCCAAATTCACTAAAAGAGCGCCGAATGTTAGACTGTGCAGAAAAGAGAACATAACAGTGTCAACTCTACACGGAGAATGGCAAATGGCACTCTTCTCTGTTAGTATGCAAGTATTAGTGACTTTTTCTGTTAATTTGCAAGTATTAGTGACTTTTTCTGTTAATTTGCAAGTATTAGTGCCGTTTGTTAGTATTTGTGCGCGCTAAATTTGAAATGGAAAAACGTGAAATTTTCAAAAATTAATTTAAAAAAGCTGAGAAACAATTTCAAAAAAACAAAAACACCCAAAATTATGTAAAATAATTAACTTTATTTAGAAATTGGTTTTGGTGGCAAAATCGAGAAAAAAGCCCAAAAACATTGAGAAATAACAGGAAATTTGAGAAACAACAAATGTCAATAAATCGAGAAAAATTCTGTATGTCTCTGACACAAATTTCAGAGCTCTAGCTCAAAAAACAAAAAAGTTCACTATTTTTGCCATGTCAACAATTTGATATTGGATTGCGGGAGAATTTTTTCTCTCCTACCAGGCGCGCAGAACGCAGCAGGAAGACGACGCAGAAAACGTTTTTCGTTTAGCGAGAGCGAGAGGGCGCGCTTTACAGCACACTGGAGTGACTGGTGCGGCTATCTATCTTGGTGTATGTCATGTATATTTTCTGTCATTTTCCCTCTTTCCCTCTTCTTTCGTGTTTCAGTTTAGTAGAAAAAGTGCGTTTGACGTGCGCGGACCGAGCGGAACAGCGCGGACGAGAGGGGGGAGAATGAAGTCAGTGTTTGGATGCAAAAAAAGTAGGTGAATGGCTATGCGGGTGGGGATGGGCATGGACAGACGTCTGTGCTGGCATGGGAAGGAGAATAAAAAGGGAAGGAGCGGTGGTGTGCGGGGCGTTGTTACGTTGTCGTCGTTGTTGCTGTTGTTGTGCACAAATATGAATCATCTCACCGCGTTGAACGTGACGACGTCCAGGAGTGGTGTTTTTAGTGGGTGTTGGGGTGGCCAAAAACTAAAACGACAGCTTAGTCAACATGCCAGGAAGGAAGGTTGCTGCCAATGCTGCTCGTGCTTGACTATCTCACTGTCTCTTGTTACGTTTTCGACTAAACGGTAAACGCCAGCGTCGCTGCCGACGTCGACGTCAAGCCGTCTATGGGAGGCCGTTGCCAGAGAGCGCTGCCAGGCAGCACAACGCTGACGTCGACCAACCAAATAAAATAATAAAACAAAAAAAAATAACACATATTTATGGAAATGGCTGAATGAGATAATATGACAACAACGAGGTGTAGAGGCAGTGTGTGTATACAATTACTAAGCAACAACAGCGACTTGTTTGCTCATTTTTTCGAGAGAGAGCTTTGAGCGAATGAGCGAACAAGCAACAAATTAGCATTGCATACGCAATTTTCTATTTTTAATAAAACAACAAAATCAGCAGCAGCAGCAGCAGCAACAGCAAGACAGAAAATTACAAAGCGCTGGGCGTAGCTTTCATAACTCTCAAGTTTTAACTCTTTTATTAAAAAGACCTCCGAGTGGTGTTTTATTCGATAGCATAAGATAAGATATGGCTAATTGATTAAAGGCCGCAGATATAATTTTTAAAACAGCTGCTGCTCTTGCTCTCTCATTGTCCAATTGGACAAATGTGATTTTTAGATTGTTGACTGCGCTGCCGCTACGTTGCGGCCGCGGGCCAATTTGTCAAATTTAAATGTCACATGAAAATAAATATAAAAAAATAAAAATAAAATGACGGAAGCGGAGGCGATTGAGATTGCGAATGCGTGTCTTGGCCAAATAGTTGCATGATCTTTTTTTAACACGCTCACAGATACGTAAGGTACGCACACAACTACCAAAACAAATACTCACTTTATTTGCAAATCCGGCTGCTGCTTCTTCTTCTGCTTCGGCTCCCTCTCTTATTTTTACGCTCAATTTTTGTTTTGGGTTGGGTCTGACGGCAGCAACAACAACTGCTGCTGCTTGGCCCCTTTGGCCAATATTAAGAATTGATTTTCCAGTTGTAAGTTTAACAAACAATTTGCAACGCACACAAATACGCGTATTAAATAAATTCTATGTCGTTTCAAGCACGGCCAATTGAACAATTGCCAGACGAGAGATCACAGTTTGCTCTTCTCACCCACTTCTTTATTTGTATTGTTGTTGTTGTTGCGCACAGTTTCACTTTGGCAAATTAAATGTCATTTGTTGTTGCTATATCACTGCGCTCTTTCTCTCTCTCTACCGTTATTGATGACTGCTGGAGGTGGACGTCGCAGTCGCAGCGCCGTCGGCTGCCGCGGGTTCAACACAAATTCCAACGTCTTCAAAGTCTCGTCTGCTGCTGCTGGCTGAATTTGTGAACTTTTTCAGTGACGCGCTGCTTGCTTGCTGTTGGTTCTCTCTCTCTCGCCCTCTCTTTCTCATAGCTCATGGGTCAGATTTGTATTAAGAATTTGGCCGCGTTGCGCTGGCTGTACTTGACAAAAATCACATTTTGTTGCACATTTGCACTGGTTGTTGTTGTTGCGCTGATTTAATTAAATGTTTATGCACTTTTTACTTAATTTTAATACCGATTTTGTTGCGCGTTGCGAAAAAAGTTGCTTCTTCTTGTTCATCGGTTGTTGATATCGCAAACGCATACCGATATCAAATGTATCGATATTTGTGCAGGGATGTATGTGAAGTTATATCGATAGATCATCGCATGCGTTGTTTCAGCGCTGCCACTAAGGTGTTCCGTCAGTCTGGCAGCGTTAGTTAGCAAAGTCGCGCGCCTTTTTTTTTGAAAATATGAAAAGCATTTTTCCTCTCGCTCTACTACTTGCACACGTTGAATAGCAAAATTGCGCGTTCTTTTTCGGAAAATATGAAATTGACCGATAAGCAAGTTTACCTTGGCGAAGCAATAATTTCCAGGAAGTAAATTTGTAGACACTGTCAGGTCTTATCAGGTCTAATTAGTTTGCCAGCCGTATCATGTTTACTGTTCAGATATTAAATTACATGAAATCGCTGAAATGTAAGTTAATTGTGTGTAACTTTATATGCATATGTGTGTGTATGGTGGTATTCATTAAACAATTTAATACTTGTATACAAATTGTGCCAACGTTGACAGATTTATTGCAGCTTTAACAAAACGTATTTGTACTAAATAAATTGAATGCAATTCGAGACTCTTTTGAGCTTCTTATCATTATGTGGCAATTTAAGCCAATCAGTCTTTATTAATCTGGTGCACAGCCTGTGCCCGGCCCGATGGATCCTCCGGGCAGCCCCAGTCCAGACGTGGCACCCACCTGACCACTGTGCGAGCAGCTGCCTCGCCCGGGAACTGTTGCTCGAAGATGCACCGATAATAGAATGCCTCCTTTGTCGTCGGCGTGTTGAAGGGGAATCTGTCAGCTGCCTGGGCGAACTCCTCATCGGTCACATGGCTGGTGGCCACGCGGCGAATGCTGTCGATCCAATCGTAGCCGACGCCATCGGAGAACTGTTCCTTCTGACGCCACAGCACGGAATCCGGCAGATAATCCTCTGCGAAGGCTGCACGCAGTACAAACTTCTCCAAGCGGGATTTGTGCTCATTCTTGAATTCATTAAGTGGCCCAGGAATCTTGTCCTCCGGCCGTATGCTCATCACGAAGTTGACAAACGATGTGTCGAGGAAGGGAACCCGCAACTCGACTCCCTTGGCCATGGCCACCTTGTTGGCGCGCAGACAATCGGACAGATGCAGCTGCTGCACCCGCTTGACCAGCTCCTGGTGGAACTCCTCATAGTTGGGCGCCTTGTGGAAGTACAGGTAACCGCCAAAGATCTCGTCTGCTCCCTCGCCAGAGAGTATCATCTTGATGCCCGTGCTCTTGATGTACCGCGTCAGCAGCAGCATGGGAAGACTGCAGCGCACAGTGGTCACATCGTAGGTCTCCAGATGGTACACAATATCCCGGATGCCGTCCAGGGCCTCGTCTATTTCAAATACCAACTCGGTGTGCTCGCTGTCAATGTATTTGGCCACCTGGCGAGCAGCCTCAAAGTCGGGAGCATTGCGTAGTCCCACCGAGAAGGTCTTGAGCCTGTAACTGGGGTTAGTTTCCCGCATTATCTTGGTGGCTATCGAGGCAATCAGGCTGGAGTCCACGCCGCCGGATAGCAGCGCACCAAAGTGGACATCGCAGTGCAGATGTGTGCGGACCGCCGACTCCAAGCTCGTGCGCAGCAGCGACAAATCGCATGGCAAACTGGGCAGCCGATCCATCCAGGGCTGCTGAAAGTGACGCCAGCGTCGCATCGCACCCACACGGCCAAATCGAGCCTCGCCGGGCGTAAAGGTTTCCACTTTAGGACAGCACGCCGCCAGACACTTGAGCTCGGAGGCGACCCAAATGTTGCCCGCGGCATCTTCACCAATGTACATGGGTATAATGCCAAAGGGATCGCGGGCCAGCAGCAGCTCCTTGCTCCTCTTATCGTACAGGGCAAAGGCAAACATGCCCGTGATGTGCTGCAACAAATCCACGCCATAATCCCGATACAACTCGAGGATAACATGGCAATCGCTTTTCGGCTTGTAGCCGCTGCGTCGCTTGGCAATTTGTGCGGAAAGTTCCAGATAATTGTAGATCTCGCCGTTGGCCACCAGCACCAGGTTGCCGTCGTCGGACACAAACGGCTGGTCGCCCATTTCCACGCCCACAATGCGCAGCCTCTCATGGACCATGGCCACGCCCTGTTCGGGCACAATCACAACGCCCGTGGAGTCCGGACCGCGATGTCGCTGCCTTCCGCTCTGCCGATATGACAACTCCCTTAAACTGTGCTTGCTGCCCTCAAAGCTCTGCGTTCCAATGGGCTCGCCATCACTTGAAAATATTGCAAATATACCGCACATTTTTTTAAAATTCTGTTTGCACTTTTTCTTCTCTCTTCGTCGATCCGTTTCGCTTCCAAGTTCAATGGCAACTGTAAACGCTGTCTCTGTTAACGCCACCTTTTAAAGACAGCGCAGCGCTGTTGCCGGCGAGCAGCGAACCGGCTTCGCTTTGTATGATTTTCAAGCACCTTCGAGTTGCGTCATGCAATTTCTGACGCCGCGCCGCACGTTTGCTCTTATTATGGGGAATCTCGCAGCTGTTCTTCTTTATCAAATTGGTCGCACGCCAAGTTTTGTTGTTTTTCTTTTTGTTTGCTGCCAAAAAATAAACAACAATAACAAGAACAGCGAGTTTTTGGTTTAACATGAGCTTTTAACAGCAACATTGACAAAAGCTTTTGCTTATAGGCCGCTCTCTTTGAATGCGCCTCTCTCTGCCTGTCTTTTTGACCCGCTTTCTTGATGCAGCTGCATTTTAATTTGCTCCGTACACGTGTAATCAAAAATGCAAACGCGTGGCAGCTTTTCACTTTGCCATTTATTGCTATTTATTATTTTTTAAACAATCAATCAACAATATCTTAACAAGTTCAAGGTCAAACTATTTTCTATTTCCTCATGCAAAAGCTTTTACATTGTATCAAAGTACAATAAAATTGTAATTCTAGTTTGTTTGAAGAGATAACAAATAATCATGCAAATGTAAGCAAGTGAACTTTAATAAACTTTTTGAATATTTATGTGTGTTAATTATATTTGTGAAAAAATAAAGGCTTTTATTACCTTTAATTATTATTGCTTTATATTTAGAACTTGTCACTAAGAAAGATTTATAATAATGTATTTATTAATCAAACTCGTCAGATAATAAAGTTCATAAAAATTTCCTAATTAATCAGTATTATCAAATATCAAATATTGGTTCAATTTAAAATTCATTGAGTTTAATTAATTTAATTTTTTTTTAACTGAATTAAATATATATTAAATTAATTTAAATAATAAGTAAAATGTATTAATTAATATCTCCGAAAAATTAAAACGCTGATATTTCGGTTGTTTTGAAAAGCTCTATAGATTTGTAGAACACACCTGCATAACTTGTACTAGTGCAATTTATCAATCATATTTTAAAATCTTTGAAAAACTAACTTATTTAAGAAAAATCACAACACCGTAAATCAAACGTAACAATTTGTAATTAAAAATATATATATTTTTTTTTATGTTTCCTAGCACTTTCCATAGGCTTTCTCATGGGCAGCCTGTGCCCGTCCCGACGGATCCTCTGGACAGCCCCAGTCCAAGCGAGGCGCCCACTTTTCCACAGTCCTCGCAGCCGCCTCGCTGGGAAACTGCTCCTCGAAGATGCAGCGATAGTAGAACGCCTCCTTAGTTTTGGGTGGATTGATGGGAAAGCGCTTTTCCGCCATTTTGAGCTGGGCATCGTTGACATGACGAGCGGAGAACTCGGGCAAGGCATCGATGAGGGCGTAACCCACGCCATCGGAGAACTGCTCCTTCTGGCGCCAGAGGACCGCATCCGGCAGATAATCCCCGGCGAAGGCTTGACGAAGGACAAACTTTTCCATGCGCCACTTGCGCTCACCGGAGAACTCATTGAGTTGGCCTGGAATCTTGTCCTGCGGTCGAATGCTCATCACGTAGTCCACCAGAGAGGTGTCCAGGAAGGGCACACGCAGCTCCAGGCCCTTGGACATGGTCACCTTGTTGGCACGCAAAATGTCGGAGACATGAAGCTGCTCGCAGCGTGTGATCATCTCCTGGTGGAACTGCTCATAGTTGGGCGCCTTGTGGAAGTACAGGTAACCGCCAAAGATCTCGTCTGCTCCCTCGCCGGAGAGTACCATCTTGATGCCCGTGCTTTTCACGTGTCTGGCCAGATAAAACATGGGCAGACTACAACGCACCGTGGCCACATCATAAGATTCCAGATGGTAGATCAGATCACGCACACCATCCAAGCAATCCTCGACTTTGAAGGTGATCTCTGTGTGCTGACTGCCAATGTGCTCGGCCACCATCCGGGCGTGCTCAAAGTCTGGGGAACCCACCATGCCCACAGAGAAGGTGCGCAGTTTGTAGTTGGCATCGCGTTCCCTCATTATCCTGGCAGCTATGGAGGCAATCAGACTGGAGTCGACGCCACCTGAGAGCAGTGCCCCAAAGGGCACATCACATTGCAGATGCGAACGCACCGCCAGCTCTACTTTACGTCGCAGTTCCTGGAGATTCACTGGCTGCGTGGGGATTATCTCCTTCCATCTGGGCTTGTAGTAGCATACAGGTTGCAGCTGCTTCACGTTGCCCGCTGCCAGATGACCAGGTGGAAAGACCTGCAACTCCACGAGACAGACATCCACGAGGCACTTCATTTCCGAGGCAAACCAGAGATTACCCCGCACATCCTTGCCCCAATAGAGGGGAATAATGCCAAAGGGATCGCGTGCCACAAGGAGCTGCCTGCGTCGTCGATCGTACAGCACGAAGGCGAACATGCCCGTGATGTGTTGCAACAACTCTTGGCCATGTTCCTCGTACAGTTCGATTATAACGTTGCTGTCACTTCTGGGCTTGTAGCCAGGTAATTGCTTGGCAATCTGCCTGGTCAATTCCATATAGTTGTAAATCTCGCCATTGACAATCAGTGCAATATTGCCATCCTGGGAGTACAACGGCTGGTGTCCCGTTTCCACGCCAATCACCGCGAGACGTTCGTGCACCAATGCCACACCCTGCTCCGCGATTACCTCGACGCCCGTGTCGTCGGGTCCGCGATGTCGCTGCTTGCCACTCTGGCGATAGGCCAACTCCCTCAGACTGTGCTCGCTGCCCTGATAGCTCTGGGTCTCAATTGGCTGTCCATCAGCTGAGAAAATGGCCAAAATGCCGCACATTTTGTTAAGCTAAACTCTTGGAAATCTTCAAAACAGGATCTCAATTTGGTTCTCACAGTCGGAATGAGAATCGAACTCTTAACTTTATGCCACTTTTGTCACTTGGAACTCGTTTCAGCGTCAACTGTTTGATTTTCACCACCTAATGTGGCTTATATAGCGAATCGTTCACCTAAATTAGTCTGTGAATTTGGTTAATTAAATCATTTCAACTAGTATTCCCAACATTTGTTGGCTAATTTTTGCACCTGGAAAAATAACCAAAATAGTTGGAGTATGTATTAAAATTAACTGTTTAATATTTTTATGTTTAATAATACAATTATATAAAATACATATGTATGATTGTTTTTTTTAAATATATGGAATATTAATATAACCAAAATAGTCTTTTATATACACTCTAGTGCAGGGTATCATACAGTATGTTTTCAATAAAAGTGCAGATTATTTTTACTTAATATAATTTAAAGTACCATTTATGCATAACAATTGTAAATTAGTTGCGCCAAAAATCAGAGAGAGATTTACCAGTTTACCTGTTGTTATTTTAATTTCATTTTTTTTCATTTTATGATAACCAAAAATTAAAATAAATTCCAGTAAATATAAATAATTGAAACTTCTCCCAGTGTACCTGGAATAGTTATTTAATTAAAGGTAGATTTGGGTGTTCATTGTGAATAAATTAAAAGTGAATTAATTAGCGTCACGATTTAATGGGGCATTTTTTAAAGTGCCAAACGTACTACTTTTGTATCTGATTAATAAACTGTTTAACTGTTTGTTTGTTTTGGGAACGGAATTTGGTAAACAAATAAAGTGATTCAGTAAACAGACCTTAAAATCTGTTAAATTAGAAAGGCAACTGTTATTATAGTTCAACCTGAGAACAAATTACAATTATTTTATTTTTTATAGTTATTTTCTCAACAGGTACTGTATTTAAAAAAGATTAAATGCAGTTCAAAGTGCAAATGCATTAAGAATTTAAATTAATTTATGAATGCAATTGAATCGTTATCAAACGTAGATTGAATTTAAATAAATTTGATTCCAATTTAAATATGCACCGTCGGCATTTTTAATGCGAATAAATTGCATATTAAATAATGCAATTAAATGGGCACATTTATATTAAGTGTTTATATGCATCACAAATGCAAAATGCAAAAACAAAACAAGGGCGGCAAATGCGTAATCAAACCAAACAAATGCTAACAGAAAAGCTTTCGTTCAACAGACTGCTGTTAGCAGCTCACGTGCTGGATGCTGTTAACAGGTGGTTCTGTTTAATTCGTCCACGTTGGCCGCAAACAACCCCATTAGATAAAACCGTTATATGTTTAATTAAGCCGACAGTTTAATTGCAATACCAACACGTCGTCAAACACACGCAAAATTCCACAATAACAACAACATAAAGTTGGTTGACTGAGAGATGAACTCGACGTTATTTACAACCGACTCGAGTTGTGACAACCCGCGTGCCGCTCCTGGAATAATGCTTGTTGCTTTCAAATATTGCCGCCTGTTGTCGTCGTCATCGCCGACGTCGTCGTTGTCGTTGTCGTTGTCGTCGTTGGTTGTCGGTGTCTCGCATGCCGAACGGTCATTCAGTAGCCGTTAGAACGCGTCGCAGTGCGGCAGGAAGTTGCGTATACGACGCGTTTGCCTCAATACAAAACCGAAACTCAAACGATTTTCAAACGCGTTCTTTGTGTCGCGCGCCTTTTCGAATTTCGTCTTTCGGCCGCTAGCAAGGTGTTAATTAGTTGAAATTTAATTAATCGTAAGAAGCAATATTAAAAAGTAAATTACTTTAATGTGAATTCCTGTGGGCTGACGGATTTTTTGGCAACAAATTTCCGTCGGGTCTTATACTCTCAATTAGGTGCACAAATTGTGTGTAAAATGATAAAGGGTGAAAAGTTACTAAGTGAATTTTCACCAAAGTGAATTTTAAATTAATTTACTCTCAAGTTAACAAATTTAGTGAAGCACCGAAACGAAGTTTGGAAAACAAGTTTAAAAATAAATCAACAAATGAAATCAATAAAATTAAATCGAGTTCAAAATGGATTTTAAGTATGTATAGATGTTAAAGATATTTAAATATAAATAAGGGCGAAAATAAGTTAAAATTTTGTATTAATAGATAGGTAGCTTGATTTTCTAATATGGAAATATTGCTATTCATAGAACTCTCCCATTTTGCAGGCAAACAACAAAGTTTGATTAACCTAAAAAAGCATAAAAAGTAAACAATTTTAAACGCAAACACGTAGACAAATTTATGTGCCAAAACTGTTCCGATAAAAAATATCAAATCAAATTCAAATAAAACCAAACTTTTTGCGCAGAGAAGAGAAATGGGCGAATAGAAGAATTGAATCAAGCATGACCTATTACTGTCACGTCCGGGGAGAGGAAGTGGGAACATGGAAGAGCAAACAACTTTTGGGTCACGTTTGACATTTGGGCAAACGAAGCGATGGACGAGCGTGTAAACCTTAGCTGCCAATCTAAGATCCACATCCGCTAGAATCAAGCAAGAACCACACATTCCAAACTTCCAAGCAATTAATTAAAAAGTTTTCACGCGCCCAAATCAAATCAACAGAAATTTTGCAGGTATTTTAGCGTCCAAATTGTGCGACCTCCCATTGAGTTGAACTCACGAGTTCGTGTTTCGAGTTTCAGTTTGGGATTCACTTGGTTAGATGTGGATTCAGTGGTGAGCAGAAGTAAAAGTAGCAGCTTCACAGCCGGATCGATGGATGGGCTCAAAGCAAAATCAATGCGCATTACTGCAGCCTCGTTGCGCCCCAAAACAAGCGAACTCGCCAGTAACGAAAATAAATTCAAGTTTAAAATACAATGCGCCGCGGGGGTTGCGGATGTGGATGCGGATGCGGATCCACTCCCATATCCGTATCCTCTGTCGTCTGGGTGAGATTGAGCAGAACGCTTGGTCAGCTCTTGACCCCAAACTCAAAATAAGCTCATGCCGCTGGCAAGTGTTCCTATTTTTATGCTGTAACTATTTTTTGAGCTGCGCTAAATATTTGATGCGTCAAAATATAAAAACAATTAGTAGAAACTCTTTTAAAATTACAGGTAGAAGTTAAGAATTGTGAGATACTGTGTATACTAATTTTGAATGAGAGTTTATCTTTTGGGAAAAGCAATTGATATTTTACCAGTACATAAATTATTTTTTTAAACTACCCTTATGTGTAAAATATTAAAAGTGATTATAAGATACCCTTAAATGTAGTTAAAAATAGGGCAAAGTTAAGCAAAATTTACTGAGAGTAAATTGATTTTGGAATGCCAATTTGATTTTAGGCATTGTTCCTTTCTTTGCTATTCATTGGGTTAAAAATTCTCGTCTGGGTGATATCCAATTCATGTTATTCCATTCTTTGTTGTTTATTTAAACTATCTCCTTTAAAAATTATAAGCTTAGTTTTTTTTATCATTATTAATCTGCAAAATGTCTGCTTTCTTCATTGATAGAGTAACTTAAACAATTTTCGTCTTTTGTAAACTCACTAAACGGCCCTCGTCTGGAAAAGTTTCTCTTAATATTTAATTCTTAAATATTTCATTGTATTTTTTTAATGGAATTTTTAAATATTTTCCATCATTTCGCTGTCCAACTTATTAAACTGCCCTCGTCTGATGAATGTCTTTAAGTTGTTAATGATTTGCTGTGACGTGACAAACATTAAATTCTTCTTTGCAAGGGACTTGCAATAAGTAAGTTCGCAAGTGAAAAGCCAAAAGGAAAGAAAACAACGGCCTTTCTGCCTTTCAGCGGCTGTCAGGACACGCCTTTGGCTAATTGTGTACGTGTGTCTATGTGCATAAAAGGATATGTGTGTTATATGTGTATATATGTGTGTGTGTAACTGTTTGTCATAATCAAATGAATGCCCAGCAATAACTTAACACGCAAGCCTCGTGTCCTGTTGCCGACTAATGGCTATGACTGGTAATCGGGCCAGGACTAAGCAAAAATACAGAGAAAAAGAGAAAATGCTACTGTTGCAGTTGTTAATTAGCTATTTGGCGCATTATGTTTTTGGCCCAGTCGTGTACGGGCATTAACTAGGCCACCTGCCAAAAGGGGCGGGGCACAAAGGCGAAAAGGAAATGGGCGTAGGTGTACGGAATAGGGGTGCATAATGAGTACAAGTTGATTAAATGACACATTCAGTATTCGGTATTCTGTGAGCACTCACAAAGTAATTAAAGCTCAATAGTTCTGGGAAATATTTAATAGAGAATCATAATAAATCAATTAAGTGATTGACAAAAACAATTCTATTGACTCTTAGAAGCTGTTGATTCAGACAAAGCTATAAAAGACACTGTCTGTTTACACATATGCTGTAACAGAAAATAAAGTTTTTTAACAAAACATATTCTAATAAGCTTTTTATTTTTAATAGAATACAGAATCCCATAAAAAAACCTCTTTACAAGGTAAAAGTCTAGTGACGAAAACATTTTCATGCCCCAAAATTTCTGATATCCAATTTTGTGACGAATAATATTAAGTTTTACACATAAATTATTTTAAACAAAATTTTGGTACCCGGCCCATTGCGCTAAAATGTTTCAATTCTAATACTAAATAAAACTCACTGTTTTGCGCGGTGCCGAATGCAAAAATTCAATTTTAGCGGTTTTTAGCGATTTCCCGCTAAACTAGCGATTTTTCGAAAAAGTCGTAGAACAAACGTTTCTATATTTTTGAGCGGGAACAAGTCCTCATTCAAACATTTCAGCTAAATCAACGCTTTGGTACTTACAAACAAACAGACAGACTGACTTTTCATCTCATTTTCGGAAGGCCCCTAAAAATTTCAAAATTAATTATCTTTCGAACCAGCGGTCGGATTTTGATGATCGAGGTGTCATTCGACGCGTAATTTTGATTAGAATAGTTAAAAATTCAACGAAAATTCAGAAAGGCTCCAACGGCCCCATTAGCTCCAATCATTTAAATTTTGCCCCTCCCACTTACACCTGTTTATCTCACGAACCAGGTGAGTTTTCAAAAGCCTTAGTATGCACATTTGTAAGTTAAGTTGATACCTTTTGATCGGTATATAGCTCGACCTGATCGGACAGTCATAGCAAATTTTCCATTCTTCCTGTGTATATATGCTAGTCGCCTTCGCACCCTTCGTGCTGCTTTCGTCACTAGCGCGGACTGCCGTCCGCAGTGATAACAAAAGACACTTATTGTTAACAATCTGGGAAATCAAATGATGTATGTATACAATTTTTTATGTTAATTCCTCTTTAAAATATGTTCTTCAATACTACGAGTAACTTAAACGAAAAAGCTTTAATCAGAATGAATAATCTACTCAAATTTGAAGGTATTTACATGGAATTGTAAGATTAATTCAAGTGTCAGATGCAGCGAATATCATTGAGTCTGGCATCAATTATTTAATAGACAGCTCGAGGCGCAGTGCAGAAATCACAGGGCCTCATTGAGTAGCTTAATGTCAGGTTAACAATAACAAGCACATGACAAACTATCAGACACAAGTCATAGGCAAATTATCCATCACACTCAGGACAGGGTCACAGTCATATTTTTTTATGCCGCAGCCTTGACATTGAGATACGTGTCTTGTGAGGCGGAATAGATGAACACAAGACGTGAAATGGAGGAGAGCGACATCAATAAAATTTCTAACCACAAGCTGAGGTTATGCGAGTAAACAGGACGGGAGGGAAGGGAAAACAAGCTGCTGTTATTCCCAAGATTGAATCAATAAGACGCACCGCAGAAGGCCAGGGATATGGAAAGTGGGAAATGAGGAAATGGCAAATGGACTTGGCTACGGGCCAATGTGAAGGTTGCTCAGGAAACGAAACATTGGGAAGTGAAGAAAGAAATGAAAACCTGTTGAGTGAAATGCCAGAGAATACAAATCAAATTGCATTGTTTAAATGCTCAAACGAGACAAATACGTTAACAATTTGATAGCTCCTTTGATGAGGTACAAGTACATAAGTATTTCAACAGGCCCCATCAAAAGTGAATTGAATGAATTGAATTTATTTATGCTCCAATCACACGCCATTTAATTCAATTCAAGAGCAAAACGAACATTATTCCACACAATACATATTTCTTTTGTCACTTGATGGCACAAAGTGTAAAAATTTGATTATGATGAGTGTATATGCGAGTATATTCATCTTCCAACCATCAAACTGTCCCAATTATTGGGTGTCATGTGGCGTATGCTTAATATTCAAACGCTCCTTAGTAAGAAACCTGTGATACTTTAACGAGCATTACCAGGTAGATAATATATTAATTTAGTGTCAATGAGGGAGCACACATTAAACGCTCCTGCTGTAAAGTTTCTATTTTAGCCATAACAACAAGAGAGAGGCGTTAATGGCCAACAAGCAACCAGACAGCCAGGTCAACTAACAACAATTATGGCCAAAGTCAAGTGCGTTCCCCTGGCGATAATAAACGCGACATTCTCTTAACTTTTTTTGCCAGTTTTTCCCGCTTAACTTACGGCTCAGTTGTTGCTGTGCTAATTGTTGTTACTGCCGTTGTTCTTCTCTCTTGTCTCTTGTCTTTTGTCTCTTTTCTGTTGTCCTCTTGCGTCCTAGTTTTTGGGCGCTCAAAACTTGTAACTGTTGCAGTTGCTACAATTTCCGCATGCTTTTTGGCTTCTTTTTAATGCTCTTCACTGTCGGCTTACTTAGCTTGACTAAAATAGCTTGTGACACATGGCCAGCAAACTTGACAAAAATATGGAAAAATTCCAAAAATGTTGCAGTTTTAAGGGATTTGTCAAGCATTTTATCAGCTGTTAAATATCGTTGCTTTAAGACTTTATGGCCATGGCCATGGCCTAAAGGCAGCTAAATATCACAATTCTCGTTTAGGGTGCTATAAAGCGACTGCTTCCGAGTAGAAAGAAAATAATAAAAGCTGCCTAAGATGAAATTCGAGTGAATTTAATCATGAACAGAATTTCATAGCAATGGCTATGTATGTTATATAAAATACGAAACGATATTTAATATATGTTGAAAAATGAGTTACCTTAAAAAAGACAATTTCAAGCGAAATGAATAAGATAACTTAGTATTTCTGTGACCCTTTGCCAAGGGGCGCAGGGTATTTAGTTTTCTTTTGTGTGAACTGTAAATTCCGCTTTCAGTTTTGTTGTTTATGTTATGTCTGTCAAATTGCTGTCAAGGCTGCGAAAAACAAAAACTGCAGCGAAACAAAACAAAACTCTGGTAACCCGCACTAAAAACAATTTGTGGATAAAACTTTCATTGGTTTTGCACAGGGAATTCATTCTCTTTCTGTTTTTAGCCATCAAAAATTGTTGCCTTTGTACGGTTTTCGGGCCACGTTCATTTGGCACATCAATTGCAGTGAGCCGAGCAAACAAATTAGTTGGCTTTAATGAAATGGAATTACCAAATATCACTTAAGCCCCCAATGTACATATTTTGGCTCAAAAGGTGAACTCATAAAATGCAAGCACAAAACAAATAAACAAATTATAAAAATAAATATACTATAATGACTAAAAACATGTGCCAAAATTGGCTCAATAAGCAAAATAATTATATAGTATATAATAGATATACATTGAACTAGACATTGAGCTATTCAAATTGCAATTGTGTTCATTATGGCTATGGGCTGTCCATTTAGGGGTAAACTAACAAATAAACGTTAGCTGGATGTGAGTCAGAAACGAGGTTTAAAAACTGTTTAGATAAACTTTGTGTGATAAAAACAATAAGCTATTATGTATATGTATGTATTATGGTTGAATCTACGCATATTTACATTCCTCTATTCCTTTTTTTTTTTTTTTTGATAATTTTATTTTATTTGGCTTTGTTTATCTCCGCAAACTGTTTTAATAGCGCAACAATTTCATTCATATGCGCGCGGCATTAAAATTTCAATTTTCAAATAGAGTAAAAGAAAATTCCAAGCCAAAAACAAAGAGAAACAAGAATATTTTATATCAAAATACTAGTAAGCATGTGTGTGTGTGTGTGTGAAGGAGGAGGGGGGGGGGGGGGGTAGTCAATGTTGCGTTGCCAAGAATTTGTTGTCTATTTGCTAGTGGAGCTGATAAAAATTCACTTGATACACTTTGCCATAGCGCAAAGCAACGAGCGTTTTATAAGTGAGTCCCCAAAGGGGGAAACGTGGGAGAAAAAGAGAGGAGAGAGAAACTGACGTCGTTAGAGAAGCAGACAATGGCGTCATATAAAACCAGACAGCGACAAAGATGCAGCTGTAAATGCAATTGAAAGTATCCAAGGTCATGACTAAGTGCCTGCTGAAAATTGATCTAAGTAAAAGTAGGAGATGTTTATTTAATGCCAGACTACAGCACAGATAGCATTAAATAGATATATGGCTTATAGAGACTTGCTTAACATGCAGTTGCCTTTTTAAACTTTGCCCTCAAAGAATCTAGTGTCATTTCTTACTTTTATTAAAAGAAACTACAATTTGCAGTTGAATTTTTAAAACTTTCCGCTTTTAAAATGCACAAATCCTTTGGCAAGTTTTAACTCTTGCCACAATGTTTGTAGCTATAGATACGTATGTTATTTTGTTGATACAAAGAGGCAGCTTGAATATGCATAGAATTTTGAATATCATACAGATCTAGCTTTGCAAGTTTGGACTCCTGAAACAATTGTTAACACACACACACACACACCCGCATAATGTGCAGCTTTAAACAAAGTCAGAAGTCAACTGTCAACTATGCCAAGTGCAAGTGCAAGTGCTCATCTTGTTGTTGTTGCTGTTGTTTTTGCCTTTTAAGCGAGACAAGTTTGCCTCAGTTTTTGCTCACTCTCTTTTTGCTCTGCTCGTCTGTTTGCTTTTTCTCTTGCCCTCCCCTCATAGTCTGACTGTCTGCTAACAGTTTTTCTAAGGCCTTTGATAAAGCACCGATAAATATCTTAAAAAACTAAAAATAGATGAGGAAAAACTGGCGCGTTACCTTTTGGCGACTAAAGCAAACATAAGTTAAGGCCTGATAATTGAAAAATTAATTATAAACGCTGTTGTCATCTTAATTTATTAATTTGCTACGTACAATCGTATTTACATACCCGAAAACAGAGCAGAGAGCAGCAGAAATGACCTGATAAGAAAACGCTTGAAACAAATTTCATGCCCAAAAGCAGAAGCCGAAGCAAAAGGCAAACAACAACAATAACACATGCACAGCACACAAACAGAAACGTTTAGTTTGTCATTGTCCATACAATAACAAGCGAAACAAAACAATAACAGCAAAAAAGCACTAAACGTAGTGTACACTCACAGAAAACGTTTTTAAGGTCCATTCAAGAATGAAATGAAAATGAATATAAATATTTAAATTGAGATATTTATGGCATGAACAATAAATAGTTAATTTAATTCAATTTGTGCTCTTGGCAACGAAAATATGCTATGAAAATATGAACCTAGGAATAGATTAATCCAATTTAATTTTAATCAAATAACAAATGCCAGCAATCTCAACTTACAATAACATTGATTCTGTTTTCTCAACAGCGCTGTATAATGTTAAATAGCAGTGGCTGTTGAAACTAACATAGCTCACTAACAGCATTGAAGTTGCAATTACAGAAGTCTTCAATGTTAACTTACATTATCCGTCTAATTTAAACAAATGAGATTGCTTCGATTTTAGTGTTGGCAATTTCTTAACCAAAAATGCACTGAATAAATAATTGACTAAGCACGTTAATAAATTAACTCCATCCACTTTGGCTTTACAATGAGCAAATAAGCGCGTACAGTTTTCATTAATTATATTGGACACTAGACACAAGGGGGATTCCCGCGAATGTTATGCTAAAACATAACCCCATTTAATTCCCTTATTTAATCATAATTTAATGCGCTTCAACGTCACTCAAAGTCAACTCAACTTGGCATAGCAATTATTTTTCAAAGCGGATAAGAACACAATCCTCCTCCCCTTCAACCCCTCCACTTGCAGTCCACCCCAAATCGCATCCCCCTTTTATAGTAAGCGCTTTGTTTTTAATTAATGCAAAATTTATCAGCTTGTTGTTTACCCTTTTTTTCTGCTGCTGTTGCTGCTGCTCTTTCTCAATTTGTGGTCATTTTGCTTTATCCTGATATAAAAAGTAAAAAAAAATTGTTAAGCTGAAAGAAATTGCATCTGTCTGTGTTTGATATGCATTGTTATGCTTTGTTGTCTTCTCTTTTTGTTTTTATGACTCTCAAATAAACTTTAATATGCCTTGAAGCCTTTACTTTACTACCTGGCATTATACAAATTGCTTTGCACTTTTTACTACCACAATTTGTATAATTCTAAATTTTATATACATGCCGCTGGCAGCTCATTTTATTTGGATTTTATTTCCAACTCGCTCAGTAAATGAGATCTTTGTTTAATTTTTTGCTGATATATATAATTTTAGTATTAGTAAAAATTACAAATTGCAGTCAAATTTAACCGCTTTCATTTGCCAGTTCATGCAATATGCAAACCAACTAATGCATCCAAAATAGCATAATGACTACGAGCTCAAATTTAACTCAAATTTATTACAAACGAGCAAATCACCTGATTTGCAGTCATTTCGTTAGAACACAATAAAGAGCTGAGTATGAAAACCCCATGCATTCAACACTTTATTCAGTTCAATCGGTAAATTTATGAGTCCACCCACAATATTTCACTATTTTCGCTGGTGAGCGACGAATTCAATTAAAATGAAAATGCATCAAATAATTATTGACACATTTGTGTGTGCAGCATAGTTGTGCGTAAATATTTGTCAATAATTAGAGCTAATTAAAACTGAAAGCTTGCAAATTCACACGCTGCAGTAAATCAAAATACAAATAAATGTCACGCCTAAAAGAATGCTGTAATTATTTTTAAGGAAAACTATTGAAATACGCAGCGTTGGCAATTATAAATAATTTATGAAATTCATTATTTTAATACATGTCATTTAAATTTGTTGTGGAAATAAATTGTTTTCAATTGATAGAATAGTAAATGCTTACAGTTTAATCTGAAATCTTTAATCTTAAACAAGATTTTCTCTATCACAAGTTTTTGTTTTTTTGCTGCAGATTTCCTCTTGCTTTCGCTTGAACTCAATATGGCGTGAAGTGTGATTAATTAAAAGGTTGTAAGTTCAGCTGGAGCAACGTTGCCAACAGCTAATTACCTGCCGACGGACTGGGCAGTCAGTAATTTACTTTCAAGACGAGCATAATTACCCCGCAACAGGCGGACAACAATGACACGGGACAGCTACTTAACCCGACGAGCAGCTCCGGTTGCCAGTTGCCAGTTGCAAGGTAATTATTTGATATGCATTCGTGTTGGCCACAATCTGCAATGGCCGGGATAAGCACAAAAGGAGCTGAAACACGAGTCGGAGTTGCAGTTGCAGTGGAAGCAAGCTAAAATTGCATGCTCGGTGCACATTTAATGGCTGCCACTGTCTGCGGTCCCGGCTCTTCTTTTTCATGCTCCTTGGCAACATAAATCGCCGGGCTTAATGTGAAAATATGGCGAAAAGGGGGCAACAGAATCAACAACAAGAAGTGCAAGCTGCACACGAGCCTGTTATGGTTCCTTTGTGCATGTTGAACGTGTGTCCTTGCCAGGAATTGTTGCTGTTGTTGTCGTTGTTGCTTCTTTATTTGTTGTAGCTGTAGTTAGCGCGCCTTTGTCTGTTGCCGACATCGTCGACATGAATCAAAAACTTAATTATTTTCAGCCGCACGATGGCAAAATGTTTTCCTCAAACAAACAATGCAACAACAGCAAAAGCAACAACAACAAAGGACTAACATAAATCGTCAGCGGACATTTTGACGCAGCTCGCAAAATTTTACAACTCTTCTGCAACGCTACAAAACGGCAACAAAGCAATCGCAAGCATATTTACAGTCAATTTGTTAGTCCGCCCTCCAAACCAAATTCCTCCCCCTCTCCCAAACTCTTTACACCCACAAAGGTATTACACATGGTTTTAGATGCGTGTTTGCCCCTCGTTAGGGGCAAGAGAAGGGAAGAGAAGGGAACTCTACGTGATCCAAGTGTCATAAATTTCTGTTTTGTGTAGAAAAGTACGCAATACGCATTGCGATTGTATTTGCGGATTATTCAAGTACGAGTAGCACATGGTTTGTTCCACGCATTTAGCTGTGTTCAAAAGGGCGTAAAACCCTTTCGAAATATTGGTTCTCGAGTGTTGCCCAAACGAGTTGATAAATAAACAAGTTGCATTGTGTCATCGAAACCTAAAATTGAAATGTCACATTGATCCAACTCTCTTAGTTTATATTTTAATGTTTATTTGACCTTATTGTTATTATATTATTTACTATTATTAAAATATCGATCTACTTTCTTTTCTTTCTTCTCACTGTTCTTTAAATAAAATGCGCCAAGAAATAATTCCATAGAATTTCTATGATATTATTCAGTATGTTTTTAAGCTCCAACTCTCTTTCGAATTTCGAAATCTCGCTCTTTTGTTGCTTTAAGAGCGCAGTTGTTGAAACTGTAAACATGTGGAACTAAGCCCGCATATTGCCTCAGTTAATTAGTTATAAAAAATACTTTCCTCAAGTCGGTTCAATTTGCGCTAAATTCTCGTATAACTCAAGGTATTCAAGTTTCCCAGAAGAACTCTATTTTTAAAAACAACAAAATGCAATTATGAAACTTGCATTATAAAAAAATTACATAATATACGATACTTTATCAAGATGTTTGACAATTCCATTGTGAAAAATGTGCAAATGTGATTCATTTAAATTCGTTTTTGTGACGATGCTGATAAGAAGTTATTTATAAATTTAATACATTTCATTTATTATCCGATCGTCATGGCAATAATCCAAGTTCGAATTTCAACAAATGTATAGAAAGTATTGTGATAACTCCAAAGTTTATGATTTGCTGTGAAGAAAAAGAGATTCGTTTTAGTTTAACGCAAGTTTTATTAGAGAACAACTTTTAATGAAATATACGGAAATTTGTGAAACTGTCCAATAAATTATCAACTTTTATTTAAATAAATAGTTGTTGGTTAGTAAACGAACAACCCTCGTATATCATAATACACATAGCTGTACATAGCAGTCATAACTCTTGACACATTCATTGTCGTATATTCTGGTGCAGGATAAAAAAAAGGAGGAGAATAACGCAACTCATAAACTTGTTACATTGTCAACCTGCGCGACACAAAATGTGTTAAAGAAATTGCAGGGCAGGACATGGCAAGGGTAGGGTATATAGGGTAGGACATGTGAGGGTTGGTTGGGGTAGGTTTGTTGTTGTCTGCACGACACACGCAACAGGATGCAGCTAAATCATTGGAGCGCTATAAAAATTCCGTTACGGCTGTAAAACATTCGCCCCCCTTTTCCTGCCAAGTGTAAATATTGCTCGTACAGCAAAATGAAAAATGGCCTTTCAAAGGGCAACGGGCTAATAGACAGTCTCGTCGAAATGCGATTACGCGTAAGTGCATCCCGTTTAAGCGTCTTAAATTGAGTTTTATGACTTAATAATGCGGTCGAGTCGGGATGGGATTGATCCTGGTCTGTGTGGCAAGCAAATGCGAACACAGTCTTGCAATTACGAGTACTCGCAAATGTCACGTCGGCTAAAAGCAGCTCATGCAAAATGTGGCCAGTCAATGAGAAGATCCAGGCAGTCGGGGAATCAGGAAGTCAGGGAGTTGCAACCGCCGCAGTGGCAGCCACAAACAGCATCGCCAAGTGGCCGCAAAGTTGCACGCATTGATTGAATTTGACTTGAACACGCTTTACTGATTCCTTCTCATCCTCCATCGATTGCCGGGAATTGTTGCCGCTGGCAAACAACACGATGCTCTCCACTTTTACAGAGAATCCAACGGTTCTTCCTTCTTCCCCCTCCTGCTGCAGGGTTGCACTACGTTTGACATCTGTAGTGTTTGCAGTGGCAGCTACAAAGGCAGACACACCCTCTCTCTCTTTCTCTTTCCCTCATAGTCACACTTAGTCAGTGACAAAGAGACGACAGTTATATATTGGAAAATTAATACTCTACTTATTGTTGCCTACAGTGGGTGCTATAAATATGGGACAAGCTATGCGACAAGTAACTTGGCCGAGAGTATGATATGCGTAATTCTTAAAATCGTGGTTTTTTAAAAAGTATTGAAGAACAATAAGATGATTCTTCAAAAACAAACAATTTAAAAAATAAGATAGATGATTGTATAAATGAAATACAATTACAATACTATATTATAGAAAGAACTAGTAATTTTTAGAAATATGTAGCTTAAAAGGGAACACAATATCTTTAAATATAAAAATTAAGGTCCATTTCTTCAACGTCCAGCTTGAGTCTCTGTTAAAGAAAAGAAGAAAATGTTGTAAAATTTATGGATATTAATATACAATTCAAATGAATTTTTCAGTTTATAATGAACTTAATCATTAAATAGATGACCTACGGTTTTTGAATTTCATTATCAAAATTATTCATCCATATTTTTTTGCTGAATATGGTCAGGAAAGAGCATTCAAAATACGTTATTTTAAAATGAAACCTTTATTGTTTCTTGATTTTTTATGCCACTTCCTGCACACACTTTTCCACTTGTCGCTGTTGATATACGAGTATTGCTTTATAGAGCCATTGTTATTGTTGTTATTGTTGCGCGTTGTAAATTTGTTAGTGTTGTTGTTGCTCCTAGGGCTGTTGTGCTTCTTGTCGTGTAGAGTGTGGCATCAACACTCGGCCTGCGTTTCCACTTGAAATCTGTCAACTGCAACTATTTATTAAATTATATACTTCCATTATTAAATGCGAATGACTTGGCCAAGTGGAAAGTGAAGGAGACTGGAGTGTGTAAAAGAGACAGCACTTGCATAAGGCTATCTCTTTCTCATCTCATTGTGGCATTAAAGCATTTATAGACTTTTATTTGACAGCTTTATTTTAAGTATTATTTAGTATATACGATTTCCTGTTGTGTGTTTTGCTCTTCCAGCTCAACGAATCTCTGGAGACCCGATCCAAGTCCAAATCATGTAATAGACAACACCCTCGGCCTCTGCTCGGCGCCACAGTGCGGCATTAGGCAAATTGACAACAGCTTAAAACGATTTGCAGCACCTTAAAGCCCAGCCAAATACTCTCGAACTCGAGGATTCACAACTGACTGCTGCCTGGCCCCCGACCCCATACAGGCTGCCTGTTTGTGGCACAGCAAAAAAAGTACTGAACAAAAAAAACTCACACTTGACAGGCAACCAAAAATAATATAAAAAAAAATAGAGGCAGAGTGACAAACAGGACAACACGATGAATGCAGAGCAGGAGGAGGAACGAGTCTGCCTCAGGTGAGTCTATCTACTATACGAGTGTGTGTGTGTAAGGGTGTTGTGTGTGTGCCTGATATTGCTGTTGTCGTTATGTAGCTGGCAATGATTTACTAGGTTTGCCTTTAGTCAAGCAGAATTTTTGTGGCTTTAAGTTGATTTGCAGTCACACAATTAACAAATTGGCTAGAAGTTCAGCTGAGCTTTAAGAATTGGCAATCGGCTTTAACTGCAAAGCATTTTAACCATTTTACGAATTTATATATGCTGAAATATTACTTCGCACATCGTTGGCTTGAGCTGAAAACGAGATAAAAAATTTAAAAAAGTTATTAATAAAAAATGGTTTAATTTTTTAATAGTAATATAAATTAAATAACAATAATAGTATTTTCAACATTCTTTATTTTATCAGCTGCCTAAATTAATTTACTTTATTTTGATATCAATTACGTTAGCCGGAACTTAACACATTTAATACCTGGAATGGGAATGCCTTTAGCAATGTGCTGACAAAATTAACATTCTTTCAGTTCTGTTAAACATAAAATTATAAGCATAACAGTGCGACTTTACATGATCTACGATTGACAGCCACATTAAGTAGCATTATGTTAACACACTCACATCTACCTAGGAGCAATTAAGAACATACAACATACATCAATAACATTATGTTAGTTTATTCATCTCTGCTTGTGGCTAACCGGACTCGACTGTTAATGTTAAAGCAACAAATATTACTCTGCATTTCAACTTATTTTTCATTTAAATCGAACTTAATCAAATTTCAAGGCATTGTATTTAAGCACGTGTTCTATGACAGCTGCCAGACAGACAGACAGTTTTCAGTCACAATAAATAAGTGTCAATTTCACACGAGAGAGATCAACAAACTGCACTTTTCCATCATTTTTGTGCAGAAATTAAATATGATGTAGAGTCGCAGTGTTGTTTTCTTTTATTTACATTAATCAATTAGATGCCGACGACAACAACAACAAAGAAAAAAAAATATTGTCGCAATAGCATTGTCAAAAGGCGAAAAGCCAACAAAAGTGGCGACAACGACACCGACAACAATAGCAACAATAACAACAACGACAACAACAATGCGTTGCTATTCAATGTCAATCTCATATTTCAATTATGTTTTATAAATGGCTGCAGACTGGCTGGCGTTGCTCCTACTGTATTTTGTTGTTGTTGCTCTCATGTATTCTGAGTTCAAATGGACGTGTTTTGAGTAGACGCGAACTAGTAAAAGTATTTAAGTGAACAGTTTCGGTGCTTATGTATTCAATTCTGTACTGTAAGAAAACAATAACTTTTATTATTTAACTAACGCTAAAATTGAGTTGCGCACAAAAGCATGCAACATAAATTGCTTGCGTGTAAAAGTTGCGCATACGCCACGTTGTCCCTCGGCTGTGTTTTACTTTAAGTTTTAAGCGTTCACAATTATGACTGTCGGCAGTGGACTGGGGCTGACTCGTGGCCTGATCGAATTATGAAATTTTAATTACATAATAACGTACTGACAATCAACTTCGCCGCCTTTCTGCCAGCTGAATGCACAAAAAGCCAGGCCAACGCCCCAAAACCAGTTTTATAGGCTGACCACAGACACAGGAAAGAGTATATAAAAAGGGGGCGGTGAAAATATTGTGCGTGCAATTACTGTAAAACAATTTATCGCTCGAATTTAAAGCGTCAAAATCAAAGTGCCGGTAAATAGGTGGGCGAAACGGTTTAAGAACTTTTGGAAAATTATATCCTACTTAGCTGGGAAGAGCTCTAAAATCATATAAATTTAATTGGTGAACATTTAAAACAAGCAAACTTATGACAAGTGATTTAACACTTCGTTGCCTCTCATAACTTTTGTCCATTCATCATATCAACATGAGCGCAAATGAAGTCCAAGTGTTTTCGGCTTTGAGTATTGCCCTTAATATACTCCTACCTTTGTCAACTGTCAAAATGTCAAAAGAGTTAGGACATTAAGTCGCTGTCTGTCAGTTATGCAGGACAATGCGGCCTAAAAATAGCTGCAATTAAAATTGATTCCAAATTGAATTGAAGTTCAGACTATGACTCGATTTCTTAGCCCTCTAAGCAGCTGTAGACGCCAAATGGCTTAGACGACAACTACAACAACAACGGGCAACGACGGCGACAACAGCTCAAAATGTCTGTTTAATTTTATGCTAATTTCTTTTACTATGCAAATTTCGTGATGTTAACAACAAACAGCAAGGAAACGAGCACCAAAACAAGAACAGCTGAAAGGGAAAATCTTACAACAAAGCGTGACAATTTTACAAGCGGTTGGCAAGTAGATACCCTAGAAGTAGCTGCTAGTTATTTACAAAAAATTATGTCCAACAAAAGTGAATTATTTGCAATTAAAAATGTGAATTTTTTTTTTATTTTAATTGACAAGTTGCTTAAATACTGAATTATTATTGAAATATATTGTCCATGAGAATAAAATGTGATTAAAAAATTATTAAAAAGCGGTTGAGTTTTTTATTTATTTCTCTTAATTTTAAAGTTCACTCAAGTCATGTCTTTTATTTAATTTGAAGTGGATAGCAAACGTATACGTCATTAAAAATAGTGCTATTTTTTTAATCCATCTCTTTAATTTTTAAATTCCCTATGCCCATTTGAACAGGGTATCTTAATGCGCCTCGAACTAGACAAAGTTCTGCTTATATTCACGTTTTTACATGGGGACTGTGTCACGTTCCTCTTTAGAAAACTGAGTTTTTGACGCACAGGAAACTTGGAAAACGGAAGGTTGACAGAATCGGGGACAAAGTGGTAGGTCGCAGTAACTTAAATCAAATGATATGGCAAACTTTTAATGGCAGCAAACTTTTCGACATGATTCGCGAAAAATTGTGCAGCTAATTAGCAAGGCATAAATGTTCTATGGGCTACACTCTCTTCCTTCTCGTCCTTTGCTTCAATGCGACTTGTAAATATCGAATATAAATTGAGTTCTGCCTAAAGTTATTGCTCACAATTGTTATATCAAGATTTGTGTTTCCTTCCTACCGACAATTTATCAATTTTAATGGCTTTTGAATGGCCGGCCTTTCGATTGGCAGCAGCAGATTTAAAAATTGGCCACTTATACGGCTTATTGCCTTTTTCTTTTTAGCTTAAAGAATTTTAGAGCCACCCTCAATCTGAGTCTCGGACCCACTTCAGTGTTTACTCAAATCAGCAGACGTCCGCCAAATAAATAGCTTTGATTTCGTATCAAATAAAAAGTCCTTTAGAAGAAGGACATCAAAGCGTTTGATGACGAGGCTTGTGGGCAACCTAAGACCATTTTATGCATAATAATGCGTAACAGAAACAGCGGCAGAAAAAACCAAACAACGTTGGCATTTTAAAACCACACTACAGACTGTCTCAAAAACTTGAATATTCCCCAAATCTCTTTCGCCATGCTTTCGTTAACTTTTAATTGAAAAAACAAAATACAATAATCGAGTTGTGAAACATTTTTTACTTAAGTAAGCTTAATATCTGAATTTGAAATTGGCAAATGAAAGAGTAGGCGAATTGTGATAGAAAGAGTAAACCGGAACACGTGCAATTGTCCCTTTTTTTGATTTTGAGTCCAGTTCAGTTGTGTTCAGTTCTGTGTCGCTGAGTAATTTTTCTATTTTCTGCTTTGTTGCGCCCTTTCAAATGCACACCCATGTTGACCAGCGTTCAACATTAACCCAAATCCAAAAGATATACACAACACACTCCAACAATGAGACTCTTGGCCACTTGACAAGGTATTGCTGCCAACTCTATATCTATCTCTTTCTACCTTCTACTTTCTACTTACTCTCCCCTAACTTGACTGACTTGTTGGGGTCAATGAAGACACCGACTTGACTTTGTGTACGAGTATTTCAGCGTTTTATTGTTTCTGTTGCCCGACTTTTAGCTAAATGAATCAGCCATATCCTGTGCACGGTAGTCCGAAAAAGTCGTTGGCCAACAAAAAAAATACATAAGCATTTTCTTGGCTGGCAAAATTTCCCACCTGCTGCGTTTCTGCCCGGTGCTTTTATCCGGTGTGCCTGTGAGTGAAATGCCATTTGGAACGCATTTAGGCTTGGGCCGGAAATTAATTACAGCGACTCATCAACTTATTCCCATAAAACGCTTTAATTGATTACTCTGCGATAATGATATTGCTTGAAGACCCAGTTGATAAATGTAAATTAAAGTGATTCCATATTAATGCATTCACAAATTGATTTGTGGATACAAATAATTGTGTACTCAATTCCATTCAAAAGTTAATGATGTGTAGCTCGGTATTTATTGTTTTCTCGTAATTTTTATCATGGTTTCATCTTGATAAAATAAAATGTTTCTAAACATTATCAATAAGTATTCTTTACTCCCCCTTTTTCGTAATATTATGCTTCAGTTGTTTCTAATTTCTCTAATTTATTGAAAGCTTATTAAAGCATGCTCTTCAAGTTTATTTGTTGACAGCTTAAGTTACAAGCTACCAAGCTGAATATTTAGACAACTTATGCTAAGTAATCGCATTTCTTAAAAGCTTTTTATAGATTGAATAGAATTTATTGTTTTGGCCCCTATTGTCATCTTCAAATTATTCTGTATTCATCACTGTCAGCTTCTGTCTCGTTCGGTTTCTTAGCATCTTCAGCTAATTATCTTTAAATATTTGCTTCACACATTCAACCTAACAAGCGCCAGCTGCAAACAAACTTGCCCCTAACACTTACCCTTACCCTTACCCTTACTCTTGGCCTTACCTCTGCCCCTCCCCGAGCTCGAACTCTTGTAACTGTGTTGTCAACACATTCCTCAAAATGCCACCACGCCCACCGCAGGCTTAAACGCTTAATAAATAAAATAAGCAGCTTGCCAGACATTGTTGTTGCCATATCGATGGTTTTGGCCTTGTCTTAATTGTTGTTCCTTCTGCTGTTATCTCTATCTCTCTCTATTTAGATCTCTGTCTCTCTCTCTCTCCTTCTCTGTCTTGTTGTTGTGGCTTTTGCAGGGCACATAATGCAGCATTGTGTGTGTAGCAAGTTGCGCCTTGGGGTTAAGCATAAATATGTCAAGTGTTAATTGTTGCCACTTAACGCACAGCACAAACTCAAATACAACCACACACACATACACATGTGAGTTGAGAGAGCAGCGTGTAAATATGACTTTAATCTACTTACCGCGTAGTTAAGGCAGCTCTTTCTCTCCCTCCCTCTCTTTCTGCTTTTCTTCTTGCTCAAGAGTTCGCAAGCTACATCACAAAAAACAAACACACAGCACACACACACACATTCCCACACACACACACACACGCAGTTGTTACACACCCAATAATACGCTTTAACAAGTTTCTTATGGCCATAAATTCAACAAGCCAACAAAAGCTCATAAAAAGGGCTGACTCCATCCCCTTCCCTTCATCCCTTGGGCTAAGGACTTTGCAGCTAAGCCCAACAGCTGCCTACATACATAAATAAAAGCGAACGTTGCAGACATGCCTTTGACATTTCATATCATATCACACACACACACACATACTACGCACACACACACACGCACAACAGCTGACAGGAAATTTCAAAAGAAACAAGAATATCCTGCGCAAAAAACAAAACTGCACCCAGGCAAAAATAAAAAGCAAACCCCACCAATGTGGCCAATACATTTGACAGCCAATAACAATAACAACAACAGCAGCAACAATGATAACAACAACAACAACAATGCGGTTCAACGTACAACTTTATCAGCCACATTTATCGACAAGCCATTTCATTTCCTATTTTAAATATCTTACTTACTTAACTTCTGGTCTCCATCTCCATTTCCTGTCTGCCTGATTGTCCTCATCAGTGTTCACATCCTGTGGCCACTTGTTTGTCCCTCTTGACAGGTGAATGTTTATGATTTTATAAAGAGCGGTAAAGAAACATATTTATGACATGGATGCTGATAGAAATTGATAAGCAAGTTATAGGGAAAAAGAATATTCCATTTTAAATTTCAGATATTTTTCATAGATAGACATTCAGATCATAAATTTAATTAACTTTTGACATAAATAAAAACACTAATAGGAAATTTTATTAATTTTTTTTAAATATTAAAAAAAAATTTGTAATACTTTTAACATTGTTGATAAGTAAAATGATTGATAAAAGAAATATTAGAATCTTGTTTTGGAGATTGGTTGATTCAGATAAATTAATCATTTTTATATTAAATATTTCATTATACATATATTTTAAATAATATTTTTTGATACAAATTAGTAAAATCATAGTCTTGATTGATTTTATTTAACTTTAATTGTGACATATTTGAAAATAAATCTACAAAATTAGGTTTCAAAATTTTTTTTAAAATTATTGCATTTGAATTAAACATAGAAGGGCCTAGATTTTTGACCACTTATTTCTGTTAAATAAAATTACTGTTTCACGTTCTTAATCCCCTTATCCCTTTATTTTAACAATACTTTTCGTACTTTTTAGCAATACTTTTTGATTTACGCAATTAATCTACAGTTATCCAATTTGCTGATTCATTCCCATAATCAGTCTCGTCATTGTGGCCATTGTGAAACCGCTCCTGTTTGATTGAAACCGATAACACACGATATTTGATTATCATTCGCTCTCATCATTATTATCATCATTATCATTGTCATCATCAAAATCAGTATTATCATTATCATCCCGCAGAGCAATGGACTGAGTTCAATTACCATATCAGCGACACAATGTGGCCCAAACTGATTTGTCGCTCGGTGAGAGCTGCAAACGCTGCTGAGTGCCATATTTTTGTATTTTATATTCCCACTGAGTACCCGTAATATAGACAGTCTATGGCGCTTTTGGCGCTCAGTTGCCAAACGTCAGTTCAATGTGAAAGACGCGAAATAAACAAAACCGAAAATCGACAATAAAAATACAAAATAAGTGCACAACTTTAACCGAGCACGCCGCTGGCGGCAGTTGCAAAAAATATAGAAATAACAGCAACATAAAAGTAAATGAAATTATTAATTAACTATTTTGCTGGTCAAACAACGTGCAGCTGCAAACAAACAAAAAACAATATATATTATAAGTAACCAATATCATATTATTATAACGGCTCGGTATCATGGTCAAAACAGATTCAATATGCTTCGTTGGCTGGCTGAATTTATCGATTTTGTATTTTGTATTTGAATATTGTTGCGCCATTATCAACGCATTTATATAAGTGATAATTATATTAGGCACTTTATCTCGCCCTCGCTCTGGCCTGCAGTTCGAGTTGGAGTTCGGTTCGGCACGGTTCGACGGTTTGTGTGTTCTTTGTTTATCTTTTGGATTACTCATCCCAAAACCAACAACCGGTTTAGTGCGAAACTAATGCAACTTTCAAATTAAGTCGATGATTTTCTTTTATAATGCAAAATCAAACTCGTGTCACTAACAAATACGAGCATAAAATGTGCTAATCATATGTTCCGAGTAATGATTAAAATAACAGAAAACTCAACAACAGATTATAGATTACAGTTAATGTGTGGCATGTGATATTCCATCTGGTTGAGATTGAATCAAACAGGTGTGTAAATTATGGATTTTAGACATCAAATCGTTCAATTGACGATGAATAGACTGAAATTTCTTATGCAGGTGCTAAAAGCCCTAGTTTGTTAACTGGAAAATTACAGATCTCAGTTATTCACCCCCTTCTAAGGCAAACAGCTGTTGATTTTCAGTAGAATCAACAAACCAAACTCATGTTTTATTAAGAAAATGTTTATTTAACATTTTGTACGCTGAGCTTGCCGCATTGCATAATGTTATATTTGCTTAACATAACACGCAAATGTTAATTGCTAGTGTGGGTGCAAACAACATTAAAGTATGCAATAGAAAATTACATACAGGAATGATTATTTATGTGCAACAATCACGCAATTGAAATCACGCATTTCATGGTTCCTCTCGCACTTTATCAATCCAGCACATTAATCAAGCCGCAATTTGTTATTGTTGTTCCAAAGCAGATAACAGATAACAGCTATTTAATGTGCTGAAATGGGACAGGAAGTGCAGTCAACTCTAATACAAATACACAGCATTGGGTTGTGCCCTAAAGCGTAACCCTGCGTAAACAAGACCAAAAATAGAATACTGACACAACACATTTATTTTAGTCTATTTTCATACGTGCAACGGCGATAACATTAAACAGCAGTTGATAAACTTGTAATAGCAACTTTCCAAATAGATGGCCAATAGCCGCAGCAGCAGCTGGTTGCAGTTGCAAAAGCCAAAACAACAACCGCAAAACCAAAATACCCAAAAAAAAGCCCCAAAATAAAAACAAACTACTTTTTGTTGGTTGCAAAGTTTATTCTCAGCGGTAGTTAAAGTAAATTAGGCAACTAAAACCGACAGACAGACAGGTAGACAGTTGGGTAAATATAAATGGACGTATCATATAAATTGTTATTTAAATGTGCAAAAAATATAAATGACTATGTCCGAGGGAAGTTTATGAAATTTGTCGAGCATTGGGCATTTGACAGTTTATTGAATTAGACGCTAAAGTATGTCTAATTTAATATTATGGAATACATTTGCTCATTTATAAATGTGTGTTTGTGTGCAAACATTTCGCTTGGCTGCTGCGATTTATTGGAATTTTCTTAATGTTTGGACAGTACATTTTCTTGACAGCATTTGCTGTTGTATTATTTTTTTGCTCAGCCCCAAAGTATGCAACGATTTTTATACATGACGCATATGAATGAGCGGGCGACGTGATGTGTTTGCATGTGTGTGTGTGAGTGTGTAGAAGTGTGTGTGCAACGGTGTGTGTCTAAATGCTAATTTGAATAATGACAACGACATCAACGCGCCATTTTCTAGTTGTTGGCTGCCCCAGTCGCCATTTTGCGTTTTCCGCAGCGCCATCGTGAATTTGATTTGTATACGCACATGTATCCTATATGACTATTATGCTATATGTATATGCAATATGGGACTAAATATACAGACTTATTTATACAAACGAGCATTTGATTTAGGTAACTTACACGACATGGCGCGTGCCCGTCTGCGTCTCTCATAGAATAAAATTATTCAATCCGCAGTCTGAAATTGTAGACTCAACAGAGGCATTATTAAAGTTGTAACTGAGTAAAGTACAAAAAATAAATCAGGCAGCTTTATCCCTTAATACCTTTAAACGAAAATAATTCGATTGATTACGCTCACGAAAAAAGTGAAATAAAATCAGCTTTGCATTGTATTAATAAAATTGAATTTTAAACAGTTTTCAAGCACTCAAATTAACATTTGTGTTTTATGTTAAGCAGCTGTGCAGTTAAACATTAACATAAGTTTTGCTTTAAATAACATTTGTGTTATGTTTAATTTTAAAGCGTTTAACATAGGATCTGTAAAATTGTTTCATATTAAGTATACGTTTGTCTTTTCTTTTGCCCTATATAACATATTGTGTGAAGCACATTCTGACAGATTCCTGGCTACTTTATAATACCCTACCCTGAATGTCTGTCGAATGACTTCACGCCTCGCCGAAAATGTCGAGGCTTAGAAAGCATTTACATTTTGTGTGCCTGTCTCAAAAGTTGATTGTGAGTTGTGCAGGGGAGGCATGTTTGTATTCATTAGAAGTGGCCTAGCAGAAAGACGTTAGCAGCAATCAGACTTGGCTAACACACTCAGCCGTATACACGCTGGCAACTTCAAAGCGCAAATTGAAAGTTAAAGCTTCAGTTGTCACGTAGAAAGATGATGATGTTCTCAAATGTTTATTGTAGAACCGGCGAGGAGGACGAAGAGGAGGAGGAGGAGGAGCAGGAGCGCAATATGGATGACGACGATGACAAATTGGTATCGGACGAGGTGCATCTCCGGCAGCTCAGCTCGACGCCATCCTCTGCATTGCAACAGCGTCGACAGAACAACAATGTCACACATTCCGCGCCTCCCGAGCTCACACAACGTGGCCAAAACGTGGCTGAGACAGAGACAGAAGCAGAAACAGAGGCAGAGGAGGAAGTGGAAGTGGAACAGGGTGTGGTGCTGCGAAGGGCCGTCGACAAGGGTGCCGTTACCTTGGCACAAATAGACGACCTAAGGCTGGAGAGCGACGACGACGGCGATGGTGACGATGGTGACGATGACGTCGACTATGCGGACAGTGGCCCCGGGCAGAGCAATCCCGCTGCGCAGACCACAAATGATGAGCAGATTACAGCCACAACAAAGCCAACAACAACAGCAACAACTGCAGTCGAGGTAAGCTGAATTGTGTCCAGCACTTAGGGCTAATTAAAAGCGTAACAAAACCATAAAACAGCAGGAAGCAACCGCAACCGGCACCGCAACCACGACGTGCACACCAACACTAGCTTTAACATCTCCGCCGGATATGTCGAAAATACCACGACTGCCCGGCGATGGCGCCCAGATGACAGACGGAGACTGCGTCGATCTGCCCCATTCGCTGCGTGCCTCCACAGCATCAATTTTGTCCAATTTGCGCAAGAAACAGCAGGCGATGCTCAGCGTTGGCATCGGCAACGATCGACCCGGCAACGGCAATCGAAATGGAGCAGGAAGTGGATTTGGTAATGGAACTGGCAGTAGAACTGGCCCCGGAACTGGAACTGGATCTGGTGGAGGCAGCAGCTTGGCCAAACAAACGCCACGGCGTGTGCAATCCGTGCGCATTGTGGAGGCCAAGTCCGGCTATGGGCCAAAGCGACGCACCGAAAGCTGCAGCATATTTGGCAATAGCAATTTTGGTAAGCCAATCAACCAACAACTGGCTCTTTAGACGAGCTTAATTGATTGGAATTGAGACAGCCTCTAATTAAGACACAGACTGCAGTTGAGAGAAGATAATGATTGGAAAATATTTTAGAAAGTGGCTTTAAAGGGAATAACTTAACAGAATAAAGTTTCGAATTACTTTACTACATATAAGATAAAATATGGCACAAAAATATTAAAAATCTGATGAAAATATGCACATTGACAAAAAATAAGGTTTCTTCTCTACACAAATTAGACGAAAGCTCTGGGTTTTGATACAAATAATTTTATTTGAAGATCACTCGAAGTGTACATATAAAATGAGTCGAGAAGTAAATTTTCATAAAAAAAACATAAAACATGCTGATCATTTAAAATATTTAAATTTTGTGTCTTATTTTCTTTTATGTCTATTTAAATGTACAGTCAATTAACTGAAAAATATTATTATTATTATCCACAAGTTAGTACGGAATTAAAATTACGTCTAGCTTAAATTATAAAAATATTATTATATTCCTATTTTGAGTAACTTTGCTTTTTCAAAATTAAAGATGGTTTATCCGGAAAAATATCCAAATCAGACTCAAATATATATATTCCTCTTATTTTTCGTATCCTAGTAGGACAAGAGCCAATACATACAAATGTATATACACCAGCTATCGGCAGCATATGTTTGCATTGCGTTAATGTGCATTTTTGTTCGCCTAACAGCGGAATAACAGCGACGTAACAGAAACAAATCGCAGCAGCGACGCATACGTGAGCGTACGTGAGCGGCAGCGCAGTAGCTACGCAAGTTTCCTATGCCTACAGGATAGGGCCGTGCCGATAGCTGATATACACAGACACTCTCGCGCTCTCGCTCATTCTCTCGGCTGCTCTCTTGACTTTGGTTATTCGCTCATTCTCTCTCATCCTTGACTGAGATTTACTTACACTAGCTTGTAAGAAACAGGCACGAGTCAGTCTAGATCGATTAGTCGAATAGAGCAGATATACCAGAATCATTTGCCTTCTACAAAAAATTCGTGATTCCAGTTTTTTCCACGTATTCAACTTTCCACAATTTTTAACAGATTACGAACTGGAATCGGGACAATCCATAGCGAGCATCGCAGGTCCCCAAAGGCCGTTGACAAATGAAACATATTCGGCCTTTAAAAGTGGCAACGTGGTCAAGGGAATCCTCTGTCCATCACTGACCAACTCCTTCAAGCAGAGTTCTCTGGAGAGAAGCTATCTGACCTACACACACAGACAACGCCAGAAATCGCTAATCATCGTGAATGTTGTAGACTTTGTTCTAAAGATTGTGATGGCATTGATTTGGATGCTGCAGCCAAAGGATAGGCGTCTGGAAACGGTAAGTGGCAAGTTGCAAGTTGCAACTTTAAACTCTTTCTAATCCTTTGTAAATTATATATATTGCGAGCAGGATGCAACTGCAGATGCGGCGAGCATAGCGACTGCAATCACCTGGTCCGTTTGCTGTGGCATGGCCAATTTGGCCATTTGCTTTTTGGGCTATTGGCGTTGCTTTGCCAACAATTATTTGCACTGGGCGGCAGTCTGCACTTGGGTGCTCTTCAATATACAGGGTGAGTGTTGTGTTGTGTGTTTTTTGGTACGTGTGGAAGGCATAAATCATGCGTCACATGCGTTGGCCATTAAATTGGCTAATCCTTTTGGGCCGACATAAATGTTTTATTGCCTCCGGCAGGATTCGTCAGCCAAGGCGTCGGCTTCGAGACTCGTGAGTACCTGGTCTGGTATATTTTGTTTGTCATCTTTGTGCCCTATGCCATGTTGCCACTGCCCCTCAAATGGTGCGTTGTCGGTGGCACAATCACCGCCAGCTGCCACCTGGCCGCGTAATTACCATCAACAAATTGCAGGACAAGGAGGTACATATTCCTAAAATAGCCAATATATATATATATATATTTGTTATACTAAACGTAAATTTATTGCCATTTTTTATATTTTTGTTTTCTTAGATTCCTCTGGACCCTAATTGCATTTTGTTCCAAATCATTGCCAATTTCATTTTGTACACGGCCATAAATGTGGCTGGCATGTATACCAAATATTTGACTGATCGCGGACAGCGTTTGGCCTTCATTGAAACCCACAAGGCCATGGAGCACAAGAAGGAGTCCGAAAAGGAACTACAACGCACACAAAAGTTACTAGATTCAAGTGAGTTAAGTTGAGATTTTCAAAGAGAATCAATTAAACGAAAATTTGAGGATTTAATATAAATAATATTCCTATAAGTTGATGAAGATAGATGAGAATCTAGCAGAGAAAAATAATAAGAAGAGGCCAAATTTAAAGGAAAGGTAAATAAATAATATTCAGATGAGGAAACAAATACAATACAAAATATAAATTTAGAGTAAATTATATTCCTAAAGAATATGTGAGAAAAGGTGAAGACAAAAAAATGATATGTATTTTTTGACAATTTAAATTATTTTATTATTAAATTGATAAGAGATTCTTTCTAAATTAAATTTTCTTAGCTTAATTTTTAACTCTTGGTTAAATGACTGAATATAGACATGTATAAATATGTAAAGATCCCAGCAAATGCATTTCGATCTAGGCAAAAGGAAAGTCCACAGTTTATGTTTAAATGAACAGCCGTAGGTACTTCAAGTTTTAAGTATATAAGTATAAACTGCTTTGTTGCCTGCTTGTCTGGCACGGCAATTTCCAGTTAAGTATCTGCCCTTCGGCCAGGTAAAGAAACGTCTGCCAACGGCAGGTAACTAAAGCAATGCTGCCAGCATGCACATTTGTTGCAGAATTTTAGTTATTTCGCGTTGTTTAACAACTGCAGAGGAGGTCTCAAGAGTTCGCTTCTAAATTTATATTGCTTTTGGCTGTTGAGTTCTGTATTAAGTTGGCATTATATTGGTTGCAGTTTTGCCCAACATTGTGAATAATCAAATACGCAGCGAAATGTACAAAGGCACGGATCCCACGGTGGAGACGCAGTTCAACAAACTATATGTTTATCCAATGGATAATGTGAGCATACTTTTTGCAGACATTAAGGTAAGTTAAATCAGGGGAAAATTGTTAGTTTAATTTTCGTTGAGCTACATTCTAATATTTACAACAGGGCTTTACGGAGTTGGCTAGCAAAACATCGGCACAGCAATTGGTGAAAATTTTAAACGACCTTTTTGCTCGTTTCGATCGCATTGCAGAGGTAAGTGAACATTTAAATATTCAACTATTCTTTCAACATTTTGTTCCCAAAGGACAATCATTGTCTGCGTGTAAAGCTGCTCGGTGATTGCTATTACTGTGTGTCGCAGTTCGAAAGTGACAACTGGAAGACACGACCGGATCATGCCGTGTGCAGCGTCGAAACTGGCCTCCACATGATAATGGCCATCAAGGATGTGCGCCTGCAAACGCATGTAAGTAAAGAGAGAACGGAGAAGAAATCAACCGGCAATTTAATGGCCCATTTCAATTGTAAATCGATTAACCTATTTCCACTGATTTTTTAGAGTTTGATAAAAAATGTCGTAAATTTAACTCAATTTCTGCTCACAACTAGCACTTTAGCTAAATTCGTTGCCTACTTTTAAGCGGCGCTGGAAATTTAACAGTCGCCGCTTAGCAGCCAACTGTTAAGCATTCACAGTCGAACGCTAACAGGTCACTGTTAATGCTTTTAAAAGCCGGCTTTTTTTTAAATTTAATGCCGCAAATTTTTCAGCTGTCAGCTGTTTTGCATTTTTTGCTGTCGCTTCAAGCCGCTTTATTTTTACGATATTGCACATTGTTGTCGGGGCGATGTGACCCAGTATACTATGCCGGCCGCTGCTGGACGTGTTGACAATTCATTTGTATGCAAATCTCAGCAGAGCAAAAGACAACGACAAACGACAGCAGCATCAACAGCAGCAACGGCAGCGAAAACATAAGGAAACAAATTGTGTTAAGCTGCCATGCCTCCACTATATGACAAGTTCCCAAAAAAAAATATTATTGATTTTTCATTTTTTTTAATTTTGGTTTTTTGGTGCAGCGTAGTGGGAATTCTTGCACTCTCTACGAAATACTTTAAGCATATTTAATGCATGCGAAACATGCAATTGGATACTTTTAATTGGTAGCCACAGGCTGCTGACTGTCTGACTGACTGATTGACACTCTGGCAGTCTGGCAAACTGACAACTGCAACATGGCCCAAAAGTCTGCAGTAGTTTCTGTTTCTGTTGCAGTTGCAGTTACATTTAAGCGCGTGCTTTGCATAACTTTGTGAACTTTGCATTTTTGTGTTAATTTTGTAGGTTGACCTCAACATGCGCATCGGCATCCACAGCGGCTCCGTGATGTGCGGTGTTCTTGGCAACAAGAAATGGCATTTTGACGTTTGGTCTAATGATGTTATCATTGCAAATCACATGGAATCTGGTGGTATACCCGGGTAAGTCCAGTCACGTTTTGTTTTACCCCATAGCCAATGGGTTGTATCTAATTGTGTGTGTGCTTGTGTGTGTCTGTGTGTTCAGGTGCCTAGTTCCCATTCAAATTTGTTGAGAAATTATGCACAAAGCATTCTCAATTATCCACGTTGTCGTAAACAAGCATGTGAGGTAAACAAAGCAAAGATACAGAGCTATGTTAATTAGCAACTAGAATTAATCGCAGTGAAAAAAACAACTCGTACATAAAGATAAAACATTTTCTCATCCTTAAAAAAGAATTATACGAAAATTCATTCATTCCCAAATCATTGAAATTATTTCGACGTCAAAAAGTATGCTATACTTTTTTATATTTTTTTTTTAAAGTAAACTTAAAATGTAAGAAACTTAAATGAAATTTGGAAATAGTAATGCAGAAAATAACAGTAATTATCCAAGTTTCTCCAGGAATAAACCGTATTTTTTTTTTTTATTTTAACAGATAATAAATTATTTTAGATGAATTACTTTAAAATCCCTGCTGAAGATGCTTTAGGGCTAAGACTCAACTTTCATACCTAAATTTCCACTTTTACCAAGCTTCATCAAGTTTCCGCAATATCCAAAAATATTGATTCAAAGAGATAAATTCAAATATAATTGTTTTTTGCACACTTAGAGTGACCGGCATGCAGCTCAAATTTATTGGCAAGAGTCCAATGAATGCTGAATCCCAATAGCAGCTTGGCCAAAATAACTATGCTGTGCTGTGCCTTTAAATCTTCGTTGCAGCCACATTTTTAATTGGCCAATTAAGGGCATGTTCTCAATGCTGGACTACCACCAACAATTGCTTAGTAATTTTTGCAAGCTTGGCGTGTTTAGACACAAGGAACCAACAGTACAACAACAATAACAAAATGAACTAGCTAAAGAACAACAAATCGGAAAACCACAAAAGCAAGCACAGAGAGAAGAGAAAAGTAAAAGTAAAAGGTTCCATTTAAAGCAAAATGCTTTGATGTATTTGTTGCTGGGAAATATTGTAGAAACAAGACAAGGACTAGAAACCAAAATCGCAGAGCAACCCAATTATGGTAGAAACTGACACATACACATTTACACACACAGATACACTCAAAAGACGGCTTTTGTGGGCGGCAAAAACTTAACGCAAAATCGCTGAACATTTTTGGCAAATATTTGAATTTAATTTTGGCCAACTAGCATTTGAAATAACCCAATTTCTTGGCCTCTCCTCCTGCTCTGTCTTTCATTCCTCTCAGACGCGTTCATATTTCGGAGGCGACATTGAACTGCCTGAATGATGCCTACGAGGTGGAGCCGGGCAACGGGGGCAGTCGGGATAATCATCTCAATAAGCTGAACGTAACAACGTATTTGATCAAGCGAACGGAGCCATTGCGGTAAGTAGATATATTTGATAGCCCTTAAGTGTGCCCGGATAATTGTGAGTCCTTCGTTTTGCGGCAGACCCAAGCGACGCTTTGGCACCAGAAGCAGCGCCCATCAAAGCGCCAGCATTGCCACAGCCGCCACCACTGTGGCAGCTGCCTCCGCTCCAGCTCCGAGTGCGTTGCCCAAATCCATTTCGGCCAGTGGCAGCGGCAACGATTGCAGCATTGGCAGCACCACAGCGGTGGGCGTGGGCGTGGCTGGCGGTGGTGCTGGTGGTGACGGTGGCAGCATCGACGGACGCAGTCTGGAATTTACCGCCGCGGTGCAACCGTCGCAGCTGCTGCAGCAGCAGCAGAAGAAGAACATCTCGCTCAACTCGCTGCCCAATGTCGTCGAGGGCGTCGCCTTGGACAATCGCCGATTGCGCAATGGTGGCGCCGTCGGAGCCGGTGGCATAGTCAATCCGGGTGGCACGGGAGCACCTGCCGCGGGTCTGTCCACGGTATCCTCCCCGACGGCCATGATGTCAGCCCCGTTGGAGCAGCAGCTGAGGCCCCGCAATGGTGCCAGCATTCAGAACCTGACGGAGGCAATCAGTGCCAAGGGTCTGATCATCGAGGACGAGAGCACCACCGACTGGATACCCGAGATACCATTTAGGAATGTAAGTGCGAAACTTTTACAAAAGCTTTTCAACCAAAATTGAATATGTGGATAGGATAAGAACTAAAAATTTTATTTTTTTAGATATTAATACATCCATTTTTTCTCTTCTCCAGCTTAACAGCCCCGAGGAGCTATTAAATCGCGTCGATTCCATTCTAGTGGATCCCAAGCTAGATCATCGTGTTTCGGTGACCGTCTTGGACGAAGAGGTGAGTGAAAAGTGGAAAAACTTTCGCTTAATTTGTTATAATTCTTTGTCATCATTACAGATTGACGAGTTCATTGAGCAGAATATTCAGATTAATTCGAATAAGGAAATCCGTCGCGAGTATTTGAATGCCTGGACATTGAAATTTATTGATAAAAGCCAGGAGCAGAAGTTCTGTCAGCTGCGTGAGGACATGTTCCGGTGCGTATGTGCAAATATATGGTCTAATGGAAGGCTTCCTTTCCTTCCCTTCCCCAACTCCCACTCTCAGTCTCTTGGCAGCCTCCCCGACTTAATTAATGAACCGTTGCTAATTGATTTTTGCCTGTTGTGTTGTTTGCAGCTCCAACATGTTGTGTGTATTTGTCATTTGGATATTTATGGTACTCTGCCAGGTCATCATTATACCGCGTTGCACCATAGTCATAATTTGCCTGGCTGTGGGCACTGTGGTCCTCACCTTTTGCTGTGTCCTGGTCATGGCCGAGGAGTTTCCAGGTAAGTGTCCTACTATATTGTGTAATATTTTGATTTATTTACTTAACGCAGTCATTATCGCCATTTGTTAGAGTGATATTTATACATATATTGTATATGTATTTAAAACAAACATTTTCAAGCTAAAACTTAAAACACATTATTAAAAAAAAAACATTTTAATTTTAGACATTTAAACCAAAAGCATTTAACAATAATAATATTTAATATTCAATTCATAGTTATTTTAATATAACATCTTTTTCCTTTCTTTCAATTCACATGTTCAAATTTGCTTTAAAAAATATTTCAATATATGTACATATAATATTTAATTTAAAAATGTATATCTATTTAAAATATAAACTTTTTTCTGTTTTAAAATATTCTTTTCTTTCCATATACTTTTCATAATATTTCAAATTACATTTGTTTTAAAACTCATGACATTTTTTTTATTTATCCGACGGTTATTTCAGAAAAGAATTAAGTTTTAGCTTAATTTTAGCTTAATTTAATAATCATCGGAAATTTGTAATCCTTAAATACTTCTCTTATTTAAAGGCCTGCCCAGCTGCTTGAAAATTAACTCGGCCAAGCTAGTCCACCAACGACGTCGTCGCACGCTCTTCATCTGTGGCGTCATCGTCTCCATGTGTGGGCTCAGTGCAATTGGCCTGATCCTCTGCCCCACAAACAGTTACAATGGCAACGCCGACAGCCACTCCTCTACAAATTTCTCAACAACATTCTCTGAAACGGATTCGACTTTATTTTATTCGCAAACCATCCAGAGAAACATTACGATCCGAGCACCAACAATTGGAGCTGCTTCCGCCATTTCCCTGGTGTCTTTGGTCAATGAGAGTATTAGCAATGCCTCCGATGAGATTGTGCGACACACTCTGGCCAATGCCCTGACACCGCTGGAGTCCTTTGAGCAATCGCATCGTCCGCATGCTCTAACCAGATCCAGTCGGAGTCCAGCGGATTCCTCCATTGGAAATGAAAGGGGTTGCGTGCATCAGGAATATATTGTCTTCACCTGGGTGCTGTGTCTCGTCTCCCTGGCGACAGCTCTGAAGCTGTATTATTTGGTTAAGGCGATAATGGCTCTGGGAATGGTCGCTTTTTATACCACATTTATTTTTATTCGATTCCCATTTGAGGAAAGTTTCAGTTTGGTGAATTTGAAGGATCGGGGCATGCCTTTGGGTATACAGATGATCATACTGCTGATTACCTTTCTCATCATGGTCTGCTATCATGCCAGGCTCGTGGAGGTAAGTCTGATTTCAACCCAGACCAAGTTTCCTTATCATCAACTGTACTTTTTGGCAGGTTACCTCACGACTGGACTTCATTTGGAAGGAGCAAGCGGAGCGTGAACTGACCAACATGAAATCGAATCGTGCTCTTAATGACACACTAATTAAGGTAAGGCCCCAGGCAACCACAACCAAACCACATCCATAATTCACTTCCACTCCCACTCAATCCGCCCATCGTTGATGATTTGCTCATTAATTAATCGCTTGATTTGAATTCCTTCTTTGGCAGAATATTCTGCCGGACCATGTGGCCGCCTATTACCTGTCCGACGAGCACACGGATGAGCTCTACTCCAAGATGCATAATCTGTGCGGCGTCATGTTCGCCTCCATACCCAATTTCCAGGACTTTTACTCCGAGGACATTGACAATGGCAAGGCGTGCATACGGATTCTAAATGAGATTATCTGTAAGTTGATTGATTAAATGCTCGTCGTCGGCACGTTGCTTAGATTCCCCTTGCCTGCTCCTCCTCCTTTGCAGGTGACTTTGATGAATTGCTGGAGGAGCCACGCTTTGCCTCCGTGGAGAAAATCAAAACTGTTGGCGCGACTTACATGGCAGCCGCTGGACTCAATCATGAGCATCTGCGTGCCCGTGGCGAGACCTCGGAGGATAGCGTCTGTGATCTGGTGGAATTTGCGTTTGCCATGAAAAAAAAGCTGGAGGAGATTAATGGCGATGCGTTCAACAACTTTCAGCTGCGTGTTGGCATCTGCAGTGGTCCCTTGGTCAGTGGCGTGATTGGAGCACGCAAGCCCGTCTATGATATATGGGGGAATACCGTGAATGTGGCTTCCCGCATGGACTCCACGGGCGAGAACTGGCGGGTTCAGGTGCCCGACAACACGGCGGAGTTGCTCTGCTCACGTGGCTACACATGTGTGGTGAGTATTACATAGAGTTACTCTACATTTGAAAGCACTTAAGTTGTTTTATTTTGATATGCAGAAACGTGGCGAAATCAATGTCAAGGGCAAGGGCATGATGACCACGTTCTATGTGCATCCCAAGGGCATTTCGGACAGCCAGCTGATCTCACCAGTGCGTATGCCAGCGGGCATTCCACTTGCCCCAACACCGAATCTACAGCGACAGACCTCGCATCATGGCTCCTTCAGTGCCGTCGTCTTTGGCATGCTGCAGGCCACCAAACGCAGCACAACCATTCCAGGCACACGTAAGTAGCTACAAAGCATTCCACTGTCAGAGATTCTTAATATTGTTAAACTCTCTTTAGCCACCGGCACACCCTCTCCGCAAATTCGTCGCGGACATCGTGGCAGCACCTTCAGCTCGGTGCGTCTGTCCCAGAAGTCCACGACGGTGAATCCTGTGCGTCGGAATACGACACGAGTGCGCGCACGTTCCTATCGCCAGAAGAAGGTAATTATTTCGCACATCTGTGATGCTCCAACTCATTAATAGATCACTCTCTCCCTGCAGAGTTCCTCCAACAATTCGATCGTCACACAGGCCAGCTCGACATATATGCCATCCTTTCGTCGCATCGATCAGATTGGGACAACCATATCCAAGAGTCACAACGACGCTTTATAGCCTACGACGCGCAACAATTGGGTTTAATTTCGTATTTGTATGTGTGTATGTGTATTAGTAAATGTTTGTGTGTATTTGTGTGCTTTCGCTCGAAAAGCTCTATTACGTTGCGGCTGTGGGGAGCTTTCAAAGCTTCCGTGTCCGTGTGTCGTGTAGGTGAGAAATTAAGCTGAATTTATTTTTGGAAACGACTTTATGATTCAATTAGTTAATGATTCAAAAGCAGCACAGTTGGGAAGATCTTATTAACCATAATCTGTAGAGTAGTTTGATAGAAATTGACATTGAAATTACTTAATAAGCTCTTAAGCCAATTATTAAATGTAAATTATGTTTAAGTGTATTCTATTGTATCATCTCAGCACAACTCTAGTCGTTTATATTTACATAAATAAGTTACAAATGAAATATTAGAATTATTTTATGAATAATAGCTATAAATGTATGCTTGTTTAAATCAACGACTCTGCAAACTCTAAAAACTAAAATCTTTTCGCTTAAACGACGTCTAACATTTCAATTTAGCATAACTTTGAGTAGCTTTAATAGATAATTTATAACAAACTATAAATCAACAATGAGAAAATGTTTTAAATTGCTGTACAAATATCTTCACAGGTTTTCATTATATCAATGTTTGTAAATAGTGCATAATTTAACAATTTTAAAACCCACATTTAAGCCATTTCTTAGTGAGTTTATGTGTAAAAGGCCAATAAATTTGTAGATAATCGACTCTAAATACAATATTGAATATATTTACGAATGTAAAAATTGTATCAGCCCACAGCCAAAAAATAAGAAGAAACCAAAAAAAAGTATATGTATGCACCATATTGTAATTAAATAAAAGTAAAAAAAATAAATGTGATAAATTCAACAAGTCAAAAGCGGACAAAATCGTATTTCTTATTGTTAACAAAATAACGGAAGCCAGATGAAATGACCAAATACAAGCAGAGACCAGAAATTGAGAAGAGAAAAAGGAAAACCCGAAAAATGACGCCAACACTCATCTAAATAAATGCGGTTACAAAAAAAACAGCAACAACAACGACCACAAAACGCTATTTTTATCGCAGATGCAGACGACGAATGCAGCGAGGGGAAGTCTAGGGAAGGGAAAGGGGCAGGGGAAGGCGTAGACGAAGGCAAGTGGACAGCTGGAGCCGAAGCACTTGACGAGCAGACGGTCCAACTTCCCACGTTGGTTACGTTTCGTTGAGCGAAATGATGAAAATGCAAATGACATTCGGACGCACGCAACAGAGAGACAAACATAAGTTATTACAGGTGCGACTGTCAAATACCCTAACTATAGCAAAACATCAATAATTACAAATTAATAATAAAATACAACATTAAATAATAATGAACTAAATTACTATTTTTTGAAACTCACAAAATTTATAATTAAGTATTTAATGCATAATATCATCCATGTCATATCTTCTATACGCAAGTCAGGGTATAAATGCGCACATACAAAATGAGAACAAATGCGGAAACAAAAACAGCAACAACAATGACAGCAAATGCCGATGCAACCACTTGTGCACTTCCACTTATTGGCGGCGTCGGCGTCGGCAGCGCCTAATGAATGTGTAGCAGTTGCTGATAAGACGCATCGTTTTTTCTTGTAACTGTGAGAGAGAGACAGAGAGTGAGAGGTTGGAGGAGAAGCGACAGCAAATGTAAATAACACACAATGAATGAATATGAGTAAATTTAACATTTCACTGCTTCGTTTATGTGTATTTTTAATGTAGTTTGCCGGTTTTGTCGGGCCATGAACCAAAACGCCCACGTAAAATAGAAATGCGCTGCAACTGAACAAGTGTGGCATATGGGCCCAGTAGAAACAATAGCACAAAGTATACAACGGATAAGTGGACTTCTGGTATGTAAATAATCCTAAATATATGTGTGTGTGACAATATATACAGCGACCCAAAGTCTTATTGTATATGCACACACACACATGTGTATTGTGTACAGTGTACACTATGTTGACCACCTGTAGCGCACTTGATGCGACAAAAACGCCCGAAACTTTCCCGGAACACACTTTGCTTCCGCTTGGCGCTAACGCAACATGTGTGCACCAGTCTCGGTTTGTTTGTCTGCCTGCGTCTGTCTCTCTCTTTCTCTCCCTCTCGCTCTCTCTCTGTTTATTTGTGCTCGCCGGCGCATCCCTTGTGTGCGTATAGTTGTTGCTGGGTCATTTTAGTTTCATTCATAAATTTTAAGTATACATACATACTTACATGTGCATGTAGCTTCTTTTATGCGTGTTGAATGTGTGTTTAGTTACAACATCTAAAAGGGCTGGGGGCCAATTAAATTTACGTTAATGAGCCAACCACTGTGTCTCGAACATGAAATAATAGCTGTTCACTTATAAAGATGTATTTACTTTTAATTTGTAATTAATTTATTTGTACGCATATTCAAACACTTTGCGCCATTATTGCCCAGCTGTTTAACAACTCACTCGTTTTCAGTGCTGTAAAACGTTGCGATGTTTTTGCTCATGATTTGTATGCTGCTCAGAATTTATACAATAAAGTCGCGAGTAGTACATATATTATTTTAGTCTATAACTAAAACTATAACTAAATTCTTATTATTAACATGTCGAGGTTTTTTGTGGAAATTTGTTATTTCTACGATTTTGCATTGACAGCATACTTATCATTTGGCACGCTCTCTCTCTTTTTTTTCTCTCGCTCTGTGACCGCTCTCTTGTTTATCGATATATTTTATGCTTGAACCGCTCGATTACCATTCGTCTCTCATTATCGTTTCATTTCTCGTAGCGAGCGGACGTGAATCGTTGCGCGCGGGCGTATTTTCTGTTGTGTTTTACTTCTCGCTCTTCTCAACAAGTCGAAGTCGGGATATTATTTGGCTCAAAGCATTTCGAACGCATACGTATCTTTCGGTTTTATACAATATTGAATAGAAACGCAAAAGTGGTTTACATAAATGCAATTATCGAATGCACAGAATGTGCTTAAAACAACAATAAAGTGATGTTAAGCGCATTTATAAATAAAAATCAACGAAAAAATCTCATGAAAATCGCATACGTTGTAGTGTAGCGGTTGCGGCAGAACGAAATCGTTTTATTTTTCATTTACAATTCTTATCTAAATGCAACACTGCGAACCAACACCAACAAAATGCTGTTGAAAAAGAAGCGCTATATGTGCGAAGAGCAGGACGACGCTATTGACATCGTTGCTGTTGTCGAGGCGAGCAACAACAGAAACACCAACGCGAACAACAACAGCAGCAGTAGTTATGGATCCAACATGGCTGAAACACGCGAAGTCCGAATTGAAGAGCAATTAAAAGTGAAAATTGGTATGTAAACCTGTGCAAATCAATGAAAACCTGAAAGTAAACACTGAACGAACATCGTCTGCGCAACAAATTGCAATAATTTGCACGCGAACGTTAATTTTTCCATGTGAAAACTGTATTGGAATGTGAGCGCGTCGCCAGTAGGCGCCCAAGCAAAGTCAAAATATACAACAAAACCCAACTAAATGCAATGCAATAACAAAGCGAGCAGCGTCAAATTAGTGATTGAGTGATTATAAAAATGTGCGAATAGTAGTTAACTGGAGTTTAACATTAACAAAATGCAACAGCAAATTCAATTTTTTGGCTGAAAATGCATTTATTGTGTGTGAGTGTGAGGCAGCAACGTGCGGTGCTATTTTCGCGCATTATCCAGCCGTATCGTGCCATCTCGCTCTGGCAACGCTCGCGTGTGTGCCTCAATGTGCATGTGTGTGAGAGTGTTTTTCGATGCAGCAAGCAACAAACCAACATTTTACATTGTTGTTGTTGCTGGCAAAGCCAACACGAAGCTAGTTCCGCTGGCTTTTTTGTGGACCAGCCGACACCGTCGCCGTTGCCTGGCTGAATGTTACGGCATCGTCCCCTGCCCCCGCTGCCGCGTGCAGTTGCCCCGTTTTGTGAATGAAATTTCGTTGGTGTGTGTGTGTATGTGAGCGACGACGCTTTTGCTCCAGCGCATGTGCCAACACACATACAGACTTTATATACACACACATGCACATTTACAGCAATGTGTGGGTTTTTTCATGAATGGAATTCGAATTCGGTGTACTTTTCTCTGGCCTGGCGCTGCTGCCGCCTACCACACACATGTCATCTCACTAATACAAACGCAAATTTGCTGTTTTATGAATGATTATCAAGAGCAACTGAATAACGATGTGCGCTTGCTGATAACCTCGTTTCCATTCCCTTTAGGCATTTTATTGCACGTCTGAATCTCGATAACAAAGCCGCACATCGATTAATGTGTGCGCCAATATCGAAAAAGGTCAACGTCGCTGCCGCGTTCTTATGAATGGACAAAATCATTCGCATCATCTTTCAACAAACATATGTACATATACCTGACCATTGTCTCTGTCTCTTCTACTCGTCTCTTCTTGGTAACTGCCTGTTCATAACTGTAACTGTCACTTCAGCATTTTGCGTTTTTTCTATGCGACAGATTCGAGCTTTGTTGCGGTTATTTGGTGTACTTGACTGGTTTTACATTTCCTGTATCGCCTTTTTTGTCGCTGTTGTCGTCGTGTGAAAACAGAATTATGATAAACAACAGCAACGAAAAAGCAGAAGAAAAAACCACAGCCAAAAAAAAGGGTTGCTTTTATGCATGTGTGTGTGGTTGTGTATGTGTGTGAGGTGGCCTCATTTGCCTGCCACCATCGTCGTCGTCGTCGTCCGCTCGCATTTCACACCTGCATGGGCTCCAACTCTGCAAATAAACATATCTTGATAGCATTTATTTTTACCTCTTTTCCATAATACTTATGCTGCAGCACAACTGTTCCCTCTTGTTGTTGTTGTTTTTGTTGTTGTGATCTGCTTTGCTTTTACAATTTCCACCTAAACAATTTCAATCTTCCGTCTCGACCATAAGCAGCTTTTGCTACACTTCTTTTCCTTCTGTCGCCCTCTTTGCCCTTCGGGGTCATAAATTATATGCAAAGCTGCTGCTGCTGTTGCTGTTGCAACAACAAACATTGTAGCAGCTTTTGATTTCCGTTTCCCATCACATGAATTTCCTTTCTTTCGTGTGTGCGGTTTTGGCTCCGGGTTCTTTGCTTGCCATAAAACTTTTGCTTTTTGCTGCTGTTGCTCCCCTTGTGTTATTGTTGTTGTTGTTGTAGCTCTTTTTGCACGCTTCAATTGTTTTCGCATGCGCATGTGTCTTTGTCGGCCTGAAGTTCTTGTCTGTCCGTCCATCTGTCTTGCCTACCGCTTCCTTTTGTTGAGACACAAAACTCAGCTGTGTTTATTCTTGCTTACGGCAGGCAAGTTTTCTGCTGGTTCTTTAAATTGTTGACATTTCTGATGAGGTGCTTAAATTTTGGCAGCAATATTTTTTTTACATTGTTTTACCTAAATGGTTGTTTCGCATCAGCTTTAAATGAATTAAAAGACATATTAAATATATTGCATATGTAGTTGTTCGATCCAGCATTCTAATAGATCTCTAATTTATCAAATAATTCTGCAGAATTTAGTTGTACATATTTATAGCAGCTGAATAATTTGAAAAAGTTTTAAATCTATTGTGTATCATTAAGTTCTCAGAAAATCTCAAATCTCTAAAAAATCCCCAATAAATACAGTCATTTCAAGATATTTTTTGTATAGCCAGTAGTAGCTATTGCTAAATGAAAGCTGCTCATTTCCTTATGAGCCATGTAGTGAAAATAAGTATGGCAAATTTACATATATCATATCATCATCACACCATTATAGCGTGTCAGCAAAAGCCAAAACATTAGCAAAGTCACCTTTAGCAATCGCCACTTTAACGCTCATTCCATTCCATTTTCATCCAACAATTCGTCCGTCCGACCATCCATCCAGCTATACGTTCATAAGCTCGTCCATTCCATTCTTCGCCCGGTTGTCTGTGTCTGTGCATACATTTTTCTCAAGTTTCATATTTCCACTTCATTATGCTTTGCATGCTTAATAATAATACTTCCACTTCGTGCTCAGTTTCAATTACACAAAGTTTCGCTTTTGTTGCTATATTATGGAGCTTTCCATTTTGTTGGCTGTTGCGATTTCTACACCAACACTGACCGAAATTGGCGTAATACTTTTCCACTTAATTAAAATGTTTAGCGCATAACCTAAATTTCATTTTCTACCAGGGGCCCCTCCCTCCCAACGAAATCCAACAGATTTCAAGCTAAACCTTTCAACGACTCATTGTTGCCACATAGATAGTTGGCCAGTAGAGGGCGCCACTGCAGCATTCTACGATCCCATGACTCATAACTGACTCATGAAGACTCATGGATGTAAGAGACTCGAGACAAAATATGCAATTTATGCTGAAATATTGATGACAATTTACAGATGACGATTACAGTTGATAAACTTGTGCCCTCTGCACGGAAGAAGGGATGAGGCATGAGTGGAGAGATGGGGCAAGAGGGGGTTAACAAGGGCCACACACACGCACTGTGGATTCTGATGAACTTGAAAACACAAACAAGTAGCTGACAGTTGTTCTTGTTGTTGTTACTAAGTTGTTGTATGTACTTTTAACATAAATAAGCACGCATTTCTGTATGTCTGTGTGTGTGTGTTCAACAAGAAATAGTTTTGCCTAAAAAAGGCAATTAATTAAAAGCCGGTTGTAGTTGTGTGTTGGGTTGTGTTGGCTTGGCTTGGCCAGGCCAGCAAATTCCAAACTGGTTATCAACCATTTGGCTAACTGACTGACTGACTGTTTGTCTTCGCTGGCCTGCCAGCGACTGTTCTAGTCTCTTTTCCTAGTGATCTCTGCTGATCTTCTCTGCTTTTGTTGACAATTAGTCTGCGTTGTTCTTTGCCGTGTTTGTCGTTTTGTTCTTTGTCGGTTTCTTTACACTTTAAATCATTTTTCTAACACATATTTTTCTTTATAAGCTTCGCTTTAACTTCTTGTTACTTTGCTAAACAACAATTAAAATGGCATCTCTTCATTTGAAAAATTAAGAAAAAAAGAATCAAACTAAGAATGAGGCAATATAATTTTTATTTAAAGTCGAGACTTAAATACCCTTTATTGATTTGATCTAGATGTGTTCTACAATGTTAACATTAGTAGTACAATTGTACATAAATTGTTTTTCACTTTTCTTAACTTAATATAAAATTTTGGCAAGTTTTCCTTATCGGTTACTTAGGTTACATTAAATACTGCTACAAATCTTGCATCTTTTAGTGTAAGCCTTAGTTGCTTTTTGGATTGTAAGTGAGTTAATCTTATAGAACTGATCATTACAACAGTGTGAATCGCTTTGGTTGTACTTGTTCTACTTGTGCTTCCAAAGAACAACAATTTTATGTAATTAGCGCGTTACTAAAATGCTTTTTATTCAGGTCGCCTTCGACTGGCCTCACTGAAAAAGCCTTGCCATGGACATTTGTGGCAATGTTGTTTCGCTTTGTTGTAGTTGCAGTTGTTACTTTGGCGTTGATTAACATCAAAAGTTGACAACGTCATCGACAGTGAACGGACTTGTTGATGACGGTGCGGTGATCATCATCATCGTCATTGTCATCGTCATCATCAAGATGAGGTTGCAACTGCCGACTGTTCGTATGATTAACATTTGTCTTTTGCTTTCTTGTTGCCCAACGAGGAGTTTTCTGTGTTTCAGTTTCCCTCTTTCCCCATGGGGGGGTACTGTCATTTTTATGACTTAACGCTTGACCTCTTCAAGCGTCACTTTGATGTGTTGACTTTGCTTGGGGTCAGCCATGGCTTGTTATTTGTTTCTTCACTTCTCCCTCCTTCCTTCTTTCCACAGTTGGTGGCACCCCATCAAGGCTTTTGTTGAACTTCACGCTGTGATGGCGCTTCTTTGGGGCATTTTTATGACTCTACGTCTACGACATTAAAATACAGAAGTGAACTCGTGTAATTTGTAATTAAAACTCAAGTTTTTCCCCTTTTTATTATGATAGTTACGTTTTTGGGTACATAAATAATAATTTTAATGCAATTATTTGTGTTCGCTTCGCTTGTTCCAAGTGTCGTTTTCTTAGGAGTGGGCACCTTTTTTTAAAGGCTCCCATGACTTTGGTGATTAGTCTAAACAATTATATGTAAATAGTTGAAATTAGTACGGGTAGCAACAGTTGCTGCTCTCGAAATATTCCGCCACGTTCCAGGCGCTGAGTAAGCTTCACATTAAACTTGAAACTTTCTACAATCGTAAGTAAATATGAAATTGTATGGGTTGTTGTTTGCTTTAGCGAAAATCAGCCGGTCTCTACTTATCCCCCTCATAGTCGAACCCCCATGAAAAACCAATGAAACCCACACAAACGACAATTGTTGTTGTTGTTGTTGTTGTTGTTGTTGTTGTTGTTAGGTGATGTGTGGGCGCTTTTTTACAAAAGTTTATTTATTATTATTTTCATTATACAAACTTGGTATAGTTGGCGACAAAAGCAACTTGTTGTTAATTTCGAGGTTCGCCATAGTTAATAGGCAACTATTTTTGGTCACATCCATGCTGTTGCTTTTTTAAGATGCGAGTCGTGTGTCGCTCGAGTTGGTGACAAAGTCATTGACTTGACTGATTGCCAGCCATGGGTAATTGAAGGTTAATGGCGCCAAAAATGAACATCGCATCGCATTGCTTGACATGCCACCACATGAGACCTGTCATAATACTACATTTATAATTAGTTAAAGTTGTTGCACTGCCTTCACTCTCTCAGATAGTAGACGGAGCTCAAATCAACGGCAGAAGCGAATGAATAATAATAAAGTAAACCAAAGTGGAACTGGAGCTGGAGCTGGATATGGACTTGTGGAAAAGCAACCGCAAAAGTAACCACAAGTTCCAGAGATTCAACTTGCAACCGGCAGTGACGAGGCACAAAAGCGGTTACTCATTGCCATATTGATTATATTGAGGCTCTGACAATACTCAGACATGAAATTGATAACCAAAGCAAGAAAGAAATTCTTTCTTTCTCACATTTAAAAAAAAGAAAGAAAGAAAGAAAAACAACGTTTCAGAGATACTTTACAATCGAGTATAAATGATAGCATATCACACTTGAAGTAATATAAACTCGGGTGATGTATAATAAATAAATGCATGAATTGTGGCTATAATATTGTATCTGCCCACTGTCATCATAAGTGCATAATAAAAGAAACAACTAAACGTTCATTCGATCGATCGATCGATCGATGATGACGCTGATGAAAAGCTATAAACACGCGATCTGAAGCCAAACAACAGACAAACAGGCGAGAAGATGATCATGTGGATGAGAAACGTAATCAGACCGGAAATCGATCGGCACGTACAACGAGAGACGCAACAGATGAGAATAAGTAGAAGACGACGACGAAGAAGAAGAAGATGATGATGAGAAGTAGAAGAAGCAGATGCCGCTGAGATAGCAGAGAACAAACCGGGTTTTTTTTTTCTCTAAATGATTTAAAATGAGTTGAATTTCTTTATACCAAATGAAAATGTGGCCAAGAGAGAGAAAGGAAGAAAAGACAAACTGGATTGCAGTCACTAACCAGTTACTTCCTTTGGGTCCAATTAGATAGAGAGCGACTTGTTAGCCCTTCTCCAAAAGGAAGTCACAAGCGGAAAAAGGAAGTTGTTCACACAGGGCGGCCCCAACAATTGTAAATGAAATGCAACTGAAGTGGAAGTGCAACAACATTGTGAAAATGCATGAAAAAATAAAGAATTAAGCAGAAGTGGAGATATGTATGTGAATACCATAGAACTGGGGGCGAACACCTTTGCCACAAATCTGCATAAAGTGCAAGTAATCTTTGTTGTTGTTGTTGTTGTACGACAGGAAGCTGACGTTTAGACAAACGGCCAGAGACCCAGACAACATCATCATCATCGCCATCACCATCAGAAGCAGCAAAGTCAGCAACGTCTGTCTGTAAATCTCTCATCCGCTGACGAGGCAGCGCGAAAACAAATATATATATATACTTATATATATAAGTATCCACATAACACATACATACATATACATACTATGTATGCAAGAGAATTTATCTCTATTTCCGTTTTCTTTTGCATAAAAGTTTTGCTCGCTTTTAGAATTTATTACCAGAACACCGAGAACTGAGACGAGACAGAACCCAGATCCGCCCAAAAGTCTTGGGGGTTTTTCTTTAGCTTCCTTTTTGCTTTTCGTTTTCTTTTTCTTTTTTTTCACTTTTATGCACTCTGCTCTTGGAGTAATCGCCTCATTAATTCGCGCGCGTTTCATGCTGCACTGAATCAATTTGCATAATGTGCAAAAAAAAAGTAAAAAGAGAAAAAGAAGGAAAATGGAAAACACACACAGACAAACGAGGCGACCGTTGAGATACAAATGAAATCTACTTACAAAGTCTTTAAATTTAATTTTCCTTTTGCCGTTTTTGGCGGCCTGGAAATTGAAAGCATTTAATGAGTCTGTTGAAACACGCGCCCCCATATACATATATATATAGATATATATCCATCTATAAACAGACTTGATGCACGAATCGTGTCGTAATTTTGTGTGCGCATGAATGACATTGACGGGCACACACTCCACGGGCAAATGTCAAAGTTGTTTTTGCTTTTTGTGGTGGGGTGTGATGTGCGGCAGGCTTTAGAAGTTTGCCACATGGTGTGGCAACCACACACACGTGTATTGGCTGCTATTCTTAGATCCCCCAACCAACGTGTGCAATGGGCAAAGTTAAAAGAGATATCGCCCTAATCATATAAACTGATTGAAATTGGTCTACTTACTATAGACATTAACTTGAGCACTTTTCTCTCTCCATCTCCCCTCCCTGCTCACAGTCTTGTTACGGCATAATTGGGTAATTCAATGAGTACATTTTGTGCTCAGCCTTTTCATCGTTTAAATCTGGAAATCTTGTTGGTATTTATACAGAAATTTGATTAAACACATGCTCCGGATATGCCATAGTATCGTGTCTGCAGAATGCAATGACTTAACTTCCGTTTGAGTTTATACAAAGAAATCACCCTCTCTCTCTCTCTCTATCTGTCTTCCCTTTCCCTCTTGTCTTGCCCCACTCAGAGCATTCCGCTCTGGGCGTGCTTGGCATATGTAAAATGATACGAAATTGATTGTAAAAACTGAATTGAAGGACGCTCAATCGTACGGCTCGGTGATTGGCAACGTCCAGCGATTTCGTGATTATATTTCAAATTTCCATTTGCTTTGATTCACTGGAAATTTGTTATCTGTTTATTGTATTGCCGTTTTCCTCCCACCACCATTCAAGCCATTTCCTTAGACAACGATTATTATTATTAGGTGCTAAAATTCAATGATTATAACATAGTAGCTAAATTTAGCAAATGCCGCAGCTAATTTAAATGGAATTTGCCAAATGTGTGTTGTGTTGTCATAGCTATGATAACGTTTGGAATGGAAAAAAAATACTAAATAAATAAAAACACGCATAAATTAATTGAGTATAAATAAAGCGTCAACAATCGTAAAAATTTCGGCTTTTTATTTGACTGGCGACGAGACTGGAATTCCCTCCAACAACAACAAAAAAAGAGGCGAAATAAATGTGAAAACGACGCGACGCAACGCAAGATACGCAGACGTCGCAGCAGCAGCAGCAGCGCGACGCCGATTCATGAATCATGAATGAATGAATGAAATTGACTGTCGTGTCGCCGGTCAAGAGAGCAAGCCAGACAGAGATGGCAGGCAGTGCGAGCGAGCTGGCAACTGTTGAAATAGTAGAGTAGCAAAGAGTAAAAGCACTTTTGATTTTTGTCATTTGATTTGTATTTCATTTCATTTTGTTGTTTGCGGCTTTCGTTTGTGTTTTTGCATATGTATATAAAATGTGCCGCTGTTTTTGGTCGTTTGCTTTTCGTTGCTTCCATTTCATTCATAAAAAGAAACGCGGAATGCCACGACACGAAATCAACAACAACAACGACGGCATCAACGAAGACGGAGACGACGACGACGACATCGACGTCTTGTTGTTATCAATTGTAGTTGTTGTTGTTGTTTTGCTTTTTTTCTTACGACAAACAAAGTGAGAGCGGGCGAGAGAGCAGAGGCGGTTAGAGTGAGGCTAAAAGCACCGTTGTTTTTGATACTAATACAAGCAAAAACCGCAAGCAAATATAACCCAATTGATTGTTATGCCAACACGCACAGACATAGTTGGAGCTAGCCCAACCAGCTGTGTCAATAGGAAGGCCAATGAGCTACCTTCTTAATGTTTTTTTTTTATAAATACTCTGTAAAAAACACCATAAAGAGGCTCTCAACAAATTTTTGCGCATTGCCTTTGCTTGCCTATGTACATGACGTCTAGCACGCACACAACCACATGGATACACAAACACGCACACCATTTACGAATACGCATTATATTTCCGCTCGAGTGCGGCGACTGCTTGCTGCTACTGCTAATTTTTTTTTTTATATTTTTCATTGAGCAATCTTTGCCCCTGCCCCCCTACCCGCGGTCATTGGCTGATTAACTTGGCTTATCAAGGCAACAACAACAACACTGCACTGTTATTATTAACTTTCAACACTCTGCGACACAGGGACAGGGACAGGCCGTCTAGTCAAGCGCCAGTCACTGTTGTTGTTGTTGTTGTTGTTATTGTTGTTGTTGCTTTTGCAACTTCTGCTTTTTTGTGGCCAGGTGGCTGCGCATCGATAATGCAATTTATCGGCACACACATGCACAGGAAGTCACGTTGCTGTCGGCCTGCCCATTGGCGGCATCAAAGGGAGCCGACAAAGCGCTCAAATGTGCTGAATAAACTTTTATATTTAAACATAATCCATCAAATCTTTGCACAATTTGTGTGCATATCCGGATGTGTGAATTGTGTATGTGAATATTTGCGATGCCTACAGGTGTCAAGGTCAATCGATACCTTATCGATATCAAGTTTACACATTGATCACAGATTTCGTTTAGTGGGCAACAAGTGCAACTGTCAAGATTTTAGATTGGAGGAGACATTTCAATTAGTTGGCAACAATTGCATTTAAGTGCAACCAACTTTAAATTTATATTTACATTTTGTGTGTTCTGTTTATTTGCAGGTGAAGCAAAGAACTTGAGCAGTCGAAATGCGGCAAACACAAGCTGCAGCACACAGGGGACCAGAGATGTTTACTGCACCATTGCGTTGGATCAGGAGGAGATATGCCGGACGCCGATCAGTGAACGCACCCTGTCGCCATTCTTTGGCGAGGAGTATCAGTTTAAAATACCGCGTCGCTTTCGCTACCTGACTGTGTATGTGTGGGATCGTGATATGAAACAGGACAAACCCATTGGCAAGATTGCGATCAAACGCGAGGAGCTGCACAAATACAATCACAAGGATCATTGGTTCTCGCTGCGACCCGTCGACTCCGATTCGGAGGTGCAGGGAATGGCGCACATCGAAGTGGAGTTCGAGGAGGTGCCGCAAGCGATAACCGAGAGCATAGAGCTGGGCCAGCACACGATGACACATCAGCAGCGGGCCCAGAACAATGACTACAAGGAGAACAACGAACTGAGCAACATTCAACGAGCCGCTGCTGCCGCCGCCAATGCCAATGCCAACTCGGCGGGCATGACGCTCAAGACCCGTGCGGCAGGTCTATTTGGACACGTGCATCATCAGCAGGGGCAACACCAGCAGCAGCAGCAGCAAATTCAACAACAACTGGCCACATCCTCCAATGATCAGCTGGCCAATTGGAAGAATACACATGCTCGCAATGTGAGAGTTGCGATCCGGGTGCCCGCCTGTGTTGATCTCGCCAAGAAACAGGGCACATGTGATCCCTTTGTCATCTGCACCGCCTACTACAGCAACAAACAGACAATCACGAAACGCACAAAGCAACGGAAAAAGACAGTCGATCCCGAATTCGACGAGGTAATGTACTTTGATCTGTCCATTGATGCGGAGCCAGGCAGCACGGGCACCACGAATAGCAACAAATCCGCTGCCTCTCTCGAATCATCAGCGAATAAAGCGTATGCGATTTATCCGCTGGGCGGTGCTGATCTCTGCGAGATTGCTGTGACGCTGTGGCATGATGCGCATGGCGCCATGGCGGACAAGGTGTTCCTGGGCGAGGTGCGTCTGCCGATGCTCAACAAACAGCAGCAGCAAGCGGTGCAGCCAGCTGCATGGTATTACCTGCAACCACGCACCGCAACCCCCAGTTGTCGTTCGCTGAATGCCACGCCTCGATCCTGCGCCACGCCCCCGGGCACAAGACTCAGCGTGGACTCGACAATTGGCTCGTTACGTCTGAATCTGAACTACACCGCTGATCATGTATTCCCGCTAGCCACCTACGATGATTTGTTGAATCTGCTATTGGAATCGGTGGATCAGCGACCCATCACCCTGTCCGCTGTCTACATCCTGGGCGAACTTGTGTCGGGTAAAACGGAGGTGGCACAGCCTCTCGTCCGCCTCTTTACGCACACGGAACGAATTGCGCCGATTATCAAAGCGCTTGCCGATCATGAAATATCAAATCTGACTGATCCAACGACCATTTTCCGCGGCAACACGCTCGTCTCCAAGATGATGGATGAGGCCATGCGGCTATCGGGTCTGCACTATCTGCACCAGACGCTGCGTCCGGTTCTCTCGCAGATTGTCGCCGAGAAGAAACCCTGCGAAATAGATCCCAGCAAGGTGAAGGATCGCTCGGCCGTCGATACGAATCTGCACAATCTCAAAGATTATGTGGAGCGTGTGTTCGAGGCAATCACAAAGAGTGCGGAACGTTGTCCCAAGGTCCTTTGTCAGATCTTTCACGATCTGCGCGAATGTGCAGGAAAACACTTTCCCCGGAATCGCGAGGTGCGCTATTCAGTTGTTTCCGGTTTCATATTTCTACGTTTCTTTGCACCCGCCATACTGGGACCAAAGCTCTTTGATCTGACCACGGAGCGACTGGTGAGTTACCCTAATAAACCTAGCAGTCAATCATAGTTGTAACCTGTTGCTTTATCCTTTTCAAGGATGCCCAAACGAATCGCACGCTGACGCTAATCTCAAAAACGATACAATCGCTGGGCAATTTGGTCAGTTCGCGTTCGTCGCAGCAACCCTGCAAGGAGGAGTACACCGGGGAGCTGTACAAGAAGTTCTGCACGGAGAAGCATATGGATGCAGTGAAGCACTTTCTCGAGGTCATCTCGACGCCAAATGCCTGTGAGACGCCCAGCAGTCCGCTGCAAGCATTGCCACAGTTGCCACCAGAACCAGTATTACTAAAGGAGGGGTAAGTTGCATTCACTTTTCGATTATTTCAATGGGTAGAACTGGCAAATACAATGATTGAAAGGATAGAAGCTAACGATAGCTATTTCAATTATACATATCCCCAAAACTTCTTTGTATATGTACACTACATTTGGTTCTTGATTACGCTTTATTTTATTCTAATACCAAAACTTTCTTTGTCTTTCTCTTCTTTTACGCGCGTGCTGCTTAAAAAAACAATCTAATAAAAACAAAACGCATCTCATCACATCACGCCCAACAAACTCCCATCACCAAAATCACACACACAAACACATCAACAACAACAACTCGCACACGCACTCATCTAAACCATTTGCACATACAAATTTAATACTAACGTCTAGCGAGGGGTAAGAGAAAATTATTATGCTTTTTAATTTTACAAACTTTTATTCGCAACCACTTTAATTTTTGTTACTTTTTTTAAAATTACCAAAAATTACTTTTTATAAGCATAAAATGCATAACGTTTGCTCATTTGTTTACGTTTTCTTTCTCTCTTTTGCTATATGTGTGTGTCCCCCTCTCACTCTCTGTTTGTCTCCCACCCACACACTGTATTTGCCACTGGATGCTGTGTGCAGCATGATGAACAAAGACCCGACAAGCCGCAAACGCTTTGGACGCCAGTTTAAGCACCGTTACTTTCGCCTGACAACGCACTCGCTAAGCTATGCCAAGTCGAAGGGCAAACAACCCATCTGTGATATACCGCTCGAGGAAATCGGAAGTGTCGAGCAATTGAAAGACAAAAGCTTCAAAAAGCAAAACTGCTTCAAGGTGAGTTTTTTGCAAAGATCTATCGATAATTCACAGTAATTGTAATTGGTGTGGATGCTGTTGGATTGTAAGTGGAACAGCATACCAAGCATTTAATTCAGACACGCCTCGTTGCATTTTAGCAAAGAAGTGGGAACACTCGAATGCTTTAATACTCTGTAGACAGCTGTAGAATTTGTTTCTTATTAGTTTTAATAGTTACGTACTTTGCTCCAAGCTAATAAACTCAGCTGTATTGTGAAATTAGGCGTAAGACAACAACAATGCAAATGCATAATACCGGAAATGCACAAGTTTACAAATGCATTTATATAAATAAATTAGGCGCAGGCAGCCCACACAAACTCAACTCAGAGACGTCGCTCAATTCCACATGCAAAAGAGTTGGGAGAGCGCGTAAATGCGTTTGTGTGCGTGAGAGTGTGTGTTTGTCTATTTGGAGCTAGTAGGCTGCTGCACTTTGGGGGATCGTTATCGATTATCGATAACTGCGCTTTAAAAGAATTGGCAACGCGAGATTCAGCTGAGCGACTCAAAAAAGTGAAAAGGAAATTAACTTTAATTACAAAAGGGCAGAGAAGTAGCAGTGTCGCAGAAACTTTCACTTATGATTTGTATAAACACTCATCTAGGCTTATTGTTGCGTCTATGCAGATGGCAAATGGCAAACTTGCCGCAATTAAAAATAATTAGCATTATTATGAAAATGAGTTGGCAACGCTATGTCAGCTGCAGCTTTAACCGTTTTCAACTGCCACCCATTGTTATTTATTATTCTTCTGCTTCTTCAAAACAAAAAAAAAGGGAAATTTCAAAACCACTACGAGTAAAAACTATAAAGAAGTCGCGCGCGCGTTAAAGAAAAGAATTCGGTTACGTTGTTTAGGCCCCCGCGTGGGATTATTTTATCGAGCGTGTGAATCGCGATTTGCGACGATTTCTCTGTGTTTTTTGTTGAGCAAATGTTGCAAGCAAAACAGAAATTATATTGTACGTTTTTTGTTTTATAGGCTGAAAGTGAAAAGAATGCAAATAATTAACATAATTTCCATTGGTTCATTCATTCACAGATCGTGTACAAAGATCGGCCGCTTATTGTACAAACGACGAACTGCGTCGAGGAGCGCGAATGGTTCGACCTACTGCACAAGATCTGCCTAATGAATTCCATCCGCATGCAATACTTTCATCCCTCGGCCTTCATCAGTGGGTATTACAGCTGTTGCGGTCGGTCCGATGAAAATGCGCCCGGTTGCAAGAACGTCTCGGCCAAGGAGATGGACTACTTTCAAATGGATTTGGTTACAGCTCTCGATCCGGCGCTGGATCTGCAGCGCATACACACGCTCATCATGTCCAATATGAATCTGCTAGATGCGCTGCTCGATCCACTTGCATATCATCAACATCTGCCTGTGCCCCAGCAACAGCAGCAGCAGCAGCAACATAATCCATTGGTGCCGCTGGCGAGTGCGTTGCAACAACAGTCGCCGCAGGCTTTCGTTGAGTTTAAGAAAACCATCGAGAAGCTGCGAGAGAAGGCCTATGCCATTGACAAGGATCATCGCGACTATAAGCAGGGCATAACGCGTCAACTGAAGTATGGCAGTCGGCAGGCACCGATCGGCGATGACAACTATTGGCACATGATGCGCGCTGCTGGCCAATTCAACTTGCAACATCATCACCAGCAGCAGCAGCAACACCATCAGCATATGCAGCAACAGCTGCAGCCAGTGTTGCCCCAAATGCAACACGTGCGTGCACTGCCGGCAACCACCAATAGCAGCAACACCAATATGAATCTGAACAACTACTTTATGCACAATCTGCAGCCACAGCAGCACCGATTGCAGCTGCAACAGCAGCACCAACAACATCATCAGCAGCAGCAGCACCAACAACAACAACAGCAACAGTATCAACAGCAATTTCGCAGCCAGCGTCATAACAATATCAACAATAACAACAACTGCGGCAATGTATCCTCGTCCAGCCCATCATCGACCGCATCCAGCGTGGTGGCAGCACCACCCAATGCCACAAACGCCTCGGTAGCTGTGGCAGCAACAGCTGCTGTTTTGCCGAAGCCGGCGCCACCGATTTATTAGCGGTCAAGACTATGCGTATTTGCCATACCCCGAGCGATCGTATTGACGCGGTAAATGCGCATAACACTAACTGTTTAACTACTCTACTGCCCCCCACTATCACACACACACACACACACAACTCCCCCTTCACCACAACACAACATCCAACTCACACACTACAAAGTACTTCGAGACACTTCCAAGCGTGTGCTGATTTAAAAACTACATTTATTTTAATGTACGATTACAAGAAAACAAAAAAGTTGAAAGAAAATGTGTAGATCTAAGATTTTTTTAATTAACGATTTTTATACACATTTATATACGGGATAACAAACGTAACAAAACAAGCAAAATTTAAATGTTTAAGCCTATTTATTATTTTTTTGTATTTATACAAACACACACACAAATTTTCTACTTTTATTTTTAAAAGCCGAAAAACTGATAACTATTTAAGCCGCTAACAAACTTGAAGAACGTAAGCAAGCAACTCCAAAATTGCTAAGATTTTTTAAACGCCTAGACTCGTAAGTTGTAATAAGATCGGTCTATAAATCTATTAATATAAATATATATACATATGTGAACTTACGATTAGTAGTGAAATGAAATGTTGTACATAGCGAAAAGTATGCTTAAGCCTAAATATATATATACTATACATATATATATATATATAAATATACAAATACATAGAGAACTACATATACCAGTTATGCTAGGCGTAGACAAATTGCAACTATCTAAATGTGTAGCTAGATATTTAAGTTACAGTATAAGCAAAACACACACACTTACATACATAAGAAGGCAAATAATTCTAACAAATTGTGAACGCTACTATTATACAAAATCTACATACATGCATACATATGTACATTTACATATACATATAAAACACACACACTTACATATATACATATAATTATATATTGAACTGTCATACAGCTAATGTTATATACACATACTTACATATATGTATTTAAAGCTCTGGCATACAAAAATTGAAGCATTGTTAAGAACAAATTTACTTCCATTTTACGTACAACATACATACATACATACATACATATTTATTAAATGCATTTAATTTCTCATGTTAAATTTAAAAGGACAAGAAAAGAAAAACGAAAAGTGAAATTGTTAACGCAAAATTATGTTTGTTAGCTTATTAACTTCCACCGATTTGTTTCCAAAGCTCTTCCAATATTAAATAATACTTATGTTTTTATAATACATTACATACATATTTTTTTGTCAATTTGCCATAATTAGTTTTGTTTTTATTTCTATGTTTTTTTAACATACATATTATTCATTGCATAAATGTCTTCCTCTTCACATACCTTGCGTTTTGTTTATGCATTCCAATTTGTTTGTGCATTTCTTCGTTCTAATATTGCATAATGTACATACACATACATACATACTACGTTAAAAACCAGAGAACATTTTATTGTTTCTAAGAAATTCATTTGCCGTTCGGTTCATTTATAATTTTGTTTTAAGTGCCTAATTTAAGTATAATTTTATTACGTATACGTATCTTAAGTTGTTGGTACAAAGAATCGAAAAGCATTTTTTTTAGCGAAAAAAAATAAAGCGTATCGCCAATGATTTTCCTTTTTGTTTTATTTAATTTTCTCTATATCCTTTTTTATATAGCTTACTTTATTATTATATTCAATTAAGTACCTCAATTCACGTGCTTTAGGCAATTTTTGGCATCCTGTTGTGATATCTCATGCGTTAAGAACAAATGCATCTCTTTAAGTGTGTGCTAGTTGATTGATTGATTGATGCGATTTGCAATACAATTATTGTACGTTAAAGCTGTTAAGTATTAATATAAATATATATTCGTATTGTGACAACAGAGAAGCAATTTTTTTCCAAAATTACAAAACAAAAGCCCTTTGCAATTGCGGCTCGCATTCGCAAAACATATATTATAAATATGTTTTTTATTATTTGAAAATCATTCACACGTTCACCATCCCAAGGATACAAAAATACAAAACAAAAATCAAAGGAAACAAATGAAACCCTAGCTTTTAAGCCTGAATGACAAATACTGACAGTGTTGTGGTTGGTTTCAATGCCATGGAACAGACAAAAACGGAAAACTTCCCTATTTTTTGTAAACAAAACTTTTGAAATCAACTTTCGTATAAATAAATATATATATTATATATTAAAAATGGTTGTATTTTTCAATAACAAAAGTTTTTCTGATTCAAATTGCGCGCGCATTGGGGGAGCTTACACGAATTGTTTCTTTAACGCCGTCACTATGAAATAAATGGTGGCCGCGCGAGCTTTGTTCTTGATGTGTGCGCGTTTCGTTGTGAATAGCAACACACCGTTATCGCTGCTAAAGTTAACAATAAATTATATTTAAATAGTAATTAAATGTGCAACGAGTGGGAAATTGTAGCAGTTGTGTTTATTGAGTGCTAGCATATGTGCAACAATCAAGTGGCGCAAGGGGAACACATAAATTCAAAGTGACGCCCACACTGCTGTTCACTGGTCGGCTAAAACAAAGAGTGGGAAAAGGCGGGTAGCAGAAGAAGAAGAAGCAATCAAGTGGCAACGACAACAACAACTAGAACAGTTAAGCTGCCAGTGCGGCAGCGCCACAGGCGAAATGCAAAAAGTTAATTAGCGTGAACAAAGTCACCACACGTTGGGAGGTCAGCCGCAAATTGTGCATGTTGGTCAATGAGTGGACTGGGACTGGAAAAGGAACTGGAGGGACATGGAGTTCGCTGATCTGATAAAAACACCCAAATTGGATGGGGTGTTCCTACATACAAATTCTAGTTTGGCAAATGCAACAGTTGAGGGCACCCTGTGCATAACGGGTCACCATTTGCTGCTCAGCGCACGACAGGAGAACAGCCAGGAGTTATGGGTGGGTTCTTCTATATCTTGGCAATTGCCAATTAACTTTTAATTGAATTATCTCGTTTGTAATTTCTAGCTGCTGCACAAGAACATCGATTGCGTGGAGAAGAAGCCAAGCATGGGACAGAATATTGTCATGGGCGGCATTATAATTTTAAAGTGCAAGGATCTGCGTATTATATCGCTGGAAATCAAATATGCCAAAGACTTTTTCAACGTGTCCGCTTCCCTTGAGGCGCTCAGTGCAATACAAAACGCCGAGCTGGACTATCCATTCTTCTACAGGCCCATGTATTCCATACTTGAGGATGGCTATACCATGTTTCGGTATGAATTCATCATTTAATTTTCTTCCAAAATGTTTGCTAACTTAAATTTCTTGCAGACCTGAACTAGAATTCGCCCAATTAATTAGCGGCCTGAGCATGGGCGGCGCTTCATCGCCGAATGTGGCGAATATAACGATTTGCACGCCTTCGACATCTGCCATGGGCAGCATTCCCCATCCGATGCAGAATGGCTACGTCTTGGACGCCGCAGCTGCATTGGTGGGCAGTGGCGTCTCAGCCTGCGAGTGGCGCGTTAGCCACGTCAACAAAGACTTTGGCGTCTGTGCCACATATGGCGCCACACTGATTGTACCTAAAGCAATTAGCGATGAGCAAATAGCGCTCTCCGCTGCATTCCGCGACGGCGGACGTTTTCCTGTTCTCAGCTACAGGCATGAAAATGGCGTAGGTTTTAATTGCATTTAAATACACTCGCAGTCAAATTAACCTAATAATGTTCCTTTGTCTTGGCAGGCCACGCTCATGCGAAGCTCACAGCCGTTGTCCACACAGGGCATCAAGCGTTGTCGCGCCGACGAGGCGATACTCAATCTGGTGCTGGGACGCAGCAAAAAGGGCTTCATTGTGGACACATGGGGCAAGGGCAAGTCAAACACTGAGACAGACCTGCACTACTCGCAGTGGAAGAAGGTGAATCGCGCCATTGGCAATGTCAGCTCACCAGCTGCTATTTTGGACAGTTTTGCCAAGCTGATCGAGGCCTGCAACGACACGGGCTGCACCACGGATAAGTGGCTGTCGCGTCTAGAGAACAGCGGCTGGTTGAGTCTAGTGCTCAACTCCTTAAATGCCTCTTGTGTGGTGGCACAGTGCCTGGATCAGGAGGGCAGTCCAGTGCTCGTGCACGGCGCAAAGGGACTGGATTCAACGTTGATTGTAACTTCACTCGTGCAGATCATTCTCAATCCCGACTGTCGAACTGTGCGCGGGTTGGTAACTTTAACTTATTTTATATTATATTCTCTAAGTGCTGTTTTTTTTTTACAGATTACAAGCCTTAATAGAACGTGAATGGATCCAGGCAGGTCATCCATTTGCCTCGCGTCATCGATATTCCTGCTACACGCCGCATCAGTTACGCAACAAAAACTCGGGCGCCACTTTTGTGCTGTTTTTGGATTGCATCTATCAACTCTTTACGCAGTTCCCCTGCAGCTTTGAGTTCAGCACACAGCTGCTGATATTGCTCTTTGAGCACAGCTACTTTTCACAGTATGGCACTTTTCTGTGCGACTCGGAGCGGGAGCGACACGAGCTGCAGGTGCACACGAGAACCACGAGCCTGTGGTCTTATCTGAATCGACCAGATGTATTGCAAACTTTGCTGAATCCACTGTACGAGCCAAACGCCACTGTGATTTGGCCTTCAGTAGCGCCAATTAGCTTGGAATTGTGGAGCGGTGGGTAGTTGATAAAAATCACTTGTTGGAATTCGATATAATTTGTTGTATACACAGAACTCTATTTACGTTGGGTGATCGATCAACGCAACTTGGCAACGACAATGGCACAAATTCAAGAGCTGGTTACAACTGAAAAGGAGCTAAGAACTCAGGTAAACTAAGGACATAATTAAAGAATAATTCGATTGTAAATTCTATTAATTAATTCGCAGGCTCTAAAGCTGCGCAAACAGGCCTTGGAACTAAGCCAGGAAGTAATGACACTTATTGACGATGTGGATGACGAATAAAATTGTTGGCTACCTCATCGCGCAGTTGTCTCTGTGTCTCTCTCACTATATATTATATACATACAAGATATACACTTATTTTTGATACTTTCTGTAGCCATTTTAAACAAGCCAATTATTTAAGCAAATCTTATTTTGTATACAAAATTCAACATGTAACACATAAGTCTCTAAAAGTTCCATTTATAAATTGTGCTGAAAGAATATTATGAACCAGAATACACATTGATCTGTTTTTGGATCAAATCAGGCTCTCTCTCTCTCAAAAGTCCATTGAAACTTGTAATCAATCTATAGAATATTGAATATTTCAAATTTTAAATTGTCTCTCTTATTGCAAATTGAGCTCTCTTATTGTACTTTTTAAAAAACGAAAACAAAACAGAAAAATGCAGAATTATCAAATGTTTAACAATTTGAGTCAATTTTTGACGCATTTACATATGTATATGGAATTTTTAGTGAAATAAGTTTTCAATTTACTATTTAGTACTTAAAGATGATTAATGAATGCCACTAAGCCAGAGATCAAATTTAGCATTGTAAAATTCAAAGATTTGCCTTTCTCGAAACGTTGGTATTTTGTATATTTTGATTGAATCGCATAAATTTATTGCTTCGAAAGCGTTTATAAATGAATATATTATATTGATAACAAATGAACTAAGCTGTAAATGCGTTGTTCAATATTTGATCTATGTTGTTTGTAGTTAGTGTGGATGCATTATTCATGTGTTTGTTTCGAATTGTGATCGTATTTGAAATCATAGACATTATGTAATTTGTATGCATATATTTATATTAATATGCTAATTACAATTTAAGTGCAATAAATACGTATTATTTTGCAATATAACTCATAAATTGGCGGTTTATTCAAAATCTGTTTTGCAGCCCTGTCACAAATAGCCATTCACCGTGCACGCGGACACCGATGCCACCTGTAACTACGGTTGTTACTTTTGGTACCATTGTACTAAAATGGTACATTTTATATTCGCTGTATTTTAGAAACCAAGGAAATCTGACTTTAAAGTCGTTTCATGAATTAATAAAAACCTTTTTTTTTTTAAAGATATCACAAAAAATCTCACAGTTTATGAATTACCTATTGGCTTATACATCAAGGCTATAATTCGTCCATTATTTTGTACAGCTTCAATAAGTCGCCGTCTCTCCATCGATTTTAATGATCAACAGACATTTCGTTCAATTACTTTGCATTCGAGCTGCATACAAATTTCTATGCAAATTGCAATTTATTCTACACGTGCCTGTCAAATAGATTCAATTAGTATTCTCCTGAGAGATTATTCTTCCATATATTTATACTATACTATTTTTCTGTTTGATTATTTTTATAAGTAATTCAAGATGAACTCTTAAAAACTGAATGAATTCTTACAACTTTACTTCAATTAAACGTAATATTTTTGTATAAAAATTCAATTTTATCCCCTAATTATTCAAATAAAACAATTTATATTTTTTATAAAAATTGCAGTTGAAATTTTATTGGATTATTCCTGCTACCTGAATCAATTCAAAGTCTATAAAAGACACGGACAACGCCGCGTAGCACCTGCTAACTAGTTTGTTAATACGATCGTAAAATAAACAAATTGCATTTATTTTTAGCTTTATACAAATATTTGTGACCACGTGTAATACCCAAAGAAAGGTGGAAAATAACAATACATAGAGAAGAAAACTTTGCACTTATCAAGTGGAGAATTGATTGAATTAAATTGGTAAATTGATAGCCAATTTAGATGATGCGCTCCACCGCCAAGGCGATGCCCATGCCGCCGCCAATGCAGAGAGAGGCGATGCCGCGACGTTTGTTGGTGCGCTGGAGGGCGTAAAGCAACGTGACCAGGACACGGGCGCCGGAAGCGCCGATGGGATGGCCCAAAGCAATGGCGCCACCATGCACATTCACCTTGCTGGCATCCAGTTGGAGGCACTGCAGCACGGCCAGGGATTGGGCGGCGAAAGCTTCATTTAACTCATAGAGATCGACGTCATCGCGACTCCAGCCGACCTTCGCCAGCTGAAAGACAGAGATTTTCACTAGGAATATCCATAAAACAGAAGAAAGGACTGACTTACCAATGCTTCCACAGCGGTAACTGGACCCAAGCCCATCACCTTGGGTTCTATGCCGCTTTGCGCCCAGCCCACAATCTTGGCCAGCGGCTTGACGCCACGCTTGCTAACCTCCTCGCCGGACATGAGCAGCACTGCAGCAGCGGAATCGTTGACGCCGGACGCATTGCCAGCGGTGACAGTGCCATTGTCCTTGAAAGCAGTGCGCAACTTTTGCAATCCCTCAATGCTGCTGCCGCACTTTATGTACTCATCCTTGCTGAACAGTGTTGTGCCCTTGCGATCCTTGATCTCCACTGGCACAATCTCATTGTCGAAGTATCCTTGCTGCTGAGCGAGTTCAGCTCGCTGTTGGGACTCCACGGCGGAGGCGTCCTGCGCCTCGCGACTTATTTTATACTGCTCCGCGAGATTCTCCGCTGTGATGCCCATGGGGATGATCTCCATGGCATCGGTGAGGCCATCATTAAGCATGGAATCGACCAGCGTGCCAGGTCCCATTTTGACGCCCTGGCGCAGATGCATGACGTGCGGAGCCATCGACATGTTCTCCTGGCCGCCGGCAACAACAATCTGCGCATCGCCGGATCTTATCGCCTGGTAACCGAGTACAACAGTTCTGTAATAAAGTTATTAACATTCGTTGTTGTATCATAAACCGGGTCAAAGTCTGGAATTCATACTTCAAGCCGGATCCGCAGAGCATATTGATGCCATAGGCGGGCACCTCGATGGGCAGACCTGCCTTCAGTGAAGCTTGGCGGGCGGGGTTTTGACCTTGTCCCGCCGTAAGTGTCTGAAATTGAGGTTTTTTTTTGTATTTTACATAACAATTGAAGCAAACACGATATAATCATTGCAACAACAATTGGGATAATTATCATTATTTTACCTGGCCCATGATGACTTCGTTGACATGCGGGGCTTCCACATTGGCCCTCTTCATCACCTCTTTGATGACCACACTGCCCAGATCCGATGCCTTCAGTTTAGAAAGCGTGCCATTGAAGCTGCCTAAACAAATGCAAAGAGAAAGTTTTTTGGGTTTGTTTTTGGGGGTAGAATATTGCATCAGTTTTCAATGAGAATCATTTGTTTACCAATTGGCGTTCGGGCTGCCGATACGATGAACACGTCAGACATGTCTTGCAAGCAATAGAATTCGCGGTTCTTCAAAGTTTATCTAATAATATTTGCAAACAATATTGCTCGTCCGCGCTCGTGTTGTTACTTTGTGGGCGCGTTTAAACAAATGATATCGCACCGGCGAAAATTCCATTCAAAGTGGCGAATTCGCCGTGACTTTACAGTTGCTTATTGCGCTGACACTTGCTAGCTAATCAATCGATATAATCGATAGATATGAAATATTACTAAATAGTTTTAATTTTAAAACAGTATTTGCTACACATTTGTTAAATAGTCTCATGAATATAAAAAATAAAATTTTTAATATTTCTTGCCGAAACATAACAATTACATGATTAATAAAATGAACAAGACTTTTTGCTGTTTTCTTTATTAGCGATTTTTTATTGTTTACATTTGTAATCTACTATTTTAAAATTTAAATCAATGCTATAAATTTAAATGATTTTCAAAATAATAAATCTTTTCAAATATCGATAGCTGAGTCAGTCATAAATATCGACTTACGCACTGTTCGATGACTGTTGACTTATGTTATCGATTGGTTGTTATATCGATACGATATCAGGCAGTACACAGAAAATTATTTTTTGCTGAAAAAAACGCACAAAACGCGCATTAAAAACGCAAAAAGAACAAACGCGCCCAGCCTGCGACTGCCAGACAGGTTGCGAGCCATTAAATATACATAGTGAGGATCCAAAGGCGACGTTTTAAGGAGCCGACCGAGCTACAGCAGCAGCAGCAACAGCCCCAGCCCTCGCCCAACAACAACAACAACGCCAACACCACCACCCTAACCAAAGACAACTACAACTACAGCCGCACAATCACACAAAGCAGCAGCAGCAGCAGCAAACGCAACAAATATGCAGGCGATTAAGTGTGTCGTCGTGGGTGACGGTGCCGTCGGTAAGACTTGCCTGCTCATCTCATACACGACAAATGCATTTCCCGGCGAATACATACCCACCGTATTCGACAATTACTCCGCCAATGTGATGGTCGATGCGAAGCCAATCAACTTGGGGCTATGGGATACGGCCGGTCAGGAGGATTACGATCGCTTGCGTCCATTATCGTATCCACAGACCGATGTCTTTCTCATTTGCTTTTCGCTGGTAAATCCGGCATCGTTTGAGAATGTGCGCGCCAAATGGTATCCGGAGGTTCGTCATCATTGTCCCAGCACGCCAATCATATTGGTGGGCACCAAGTTGGATTTGCGTGACGATAAGAACACCATTGAGAAGCTGCGTGATAAGAAACTGGCGCCGATAACATATCCCCAAGGATTGGCCATGGCCAAGGAGATTGGGGCTGTCAAATACTTGGAATGCTCGGCGCTAACGCAAAAGGGACTCAAGACGGTCTTTGATGAGGCTATAAGATCGGTTCTTTGTCCCGTTCTGCAGCCAAAATCGAAGCGTAAATGCGCACTGCTCTAATTTTAAGAAGCACACACACACACACCACATACACATAGAAGAACACCCACGAAGCATTGTATTTGTATTTGTCGTCAAGTCTATTTAATAACGTAATATTATTAACTAATAACAATTATGTAACTTAAGAAGCAGCCAGCACGCTGAGCGAAAGATGAAAAGAGAGAGAGAGTTGAGAGTGTGTCCAGGAGCAAGAAGAAATCCTGTATAGATCCAGGAGCTGATGTAGTTTTGCTTTGTTGATAACTTGCCCCACACACGCTTGGGAAACCGAATTTTTCTATACTAACTTTTCAAGTTCTGTTCTGTTAATCGTCCTTGTCGTTTTCACTTGTTTCGTTCCGTGTGTTTTGTTGTTCATTTCCATTACAATTTGAACTAATTTCAACCATGTGCATTAATTTGAACTAAAAGTTAATTAAAAATTAATGTTGTAAAACCAAAAACAAAAACAAAAAAAATACAAAAAAAGAAAAGAACTTTATAGTATGAAAATTGTATCTAAGGAGCCGAATTGCCGCAACAGCATAAAAGAAAAGTCGCCTCTTAATTTAGATGATGATGATGATGAAGATCACAATGATGATGATGATGTATCAGTCAGTAAACGTTCCATTGCAATTACAATTTAAAAATAACTACACATATTGTATTTAGATGTTGATTGAAACTGTTGCTGAGAAATCGAAGGTAGAAAAAAGCTGGGAGATGGCAAAGATTAGGCAGAATATTATAGAAAACAAATACATAAATGTAAAACAAAAGAAAAATTGATAAATTTTCGATGTATGGGATGCAATTCCTAAAGGCATCAGCGCAATTTCCATATTGTGGAACCAAACCAACTTTTTAATTGCTAGATCCAGGAGCTACATAATAAGATAATGTCCTTCGTATACTATGTACATGTACTGATTTAAAATACACAAAGAAACACAAAATGAAACTTTGAATACTTTGTATTTTAAATATTGAGAAAAATTTAAAAGATAAAAAAAAACAACCGAAAAACAGCAAATTAATAACATACATAATACATACATAAATGTGTCAATGGAATTCAAATAAAGCATATAAAAATTTAATAATAATACAGCATCTTGAGTACCCCCAATGCAGCACTTTATAGTTATGTACAGTGTGTCAAGTAGTTGTTTCGACAGTGAAAAACTTAAATTATTTTATTCGGCAGCATTTTCTGGATTTTTTTTTTTATAAGTAAAAATGGTAAGTCCCATTGGGTATTTCTTAGACTTAGGCTTTTGTTTTTTGTCAAAACAATTACTTGGCATACTGTATATGCATATAAGAATGTATGGTCAATTTCCAGCGACCTCAACAGGTCTCTTTGGTTTTCAGTTTCAACATTTATTACGGCGTATCGTTGACAAAATGCTTATCACAGCAAAAACAATGAATTGAAAAGCAAAAACAAAAAGACGAAATATGAAATCAGCGTCCAACGCAAGAGATTTGGAATGACAGTGTGGTTTTTGTTGGTGTTGGAATGTTCTCGCAGCTGGAAATTAATCGGGTACAACGGCGCAACAACAAAATCGTTTTATGTTTATGTTACATAGGCGGAAACACATGTGTGTGTGTGAGTGGTTGCATGTGTGTATGCGTATGTGGACCCCATGACGTGTCCATTAGCAGAGATACACACGATGAATGCGATCCCATGGACCAATCACCAAGAAGAGTCTGTGTGGATGGATGACGTGTATGTTTTTGTGTACGCACATCAATAAAAGAACTGAAATCACAAATCCATTTAACATATTATGTGTACATAATTGAGGCTTTTCTTTAAGCTACAGTCGTATATTGTTATTAATGCACTTGTCAGTTTTCACTTAATCGCTAAGTATGTATTACAAATTATTTGGCATTCGAGTTTCGAGTTGGAGATTTCTTAGTTCCTTCTTTTTTAAATGATCTCTTGAGTGTTTAGAACTCATCGTGGCGAGCCAGAGCTTCTCCAAAGTCTGTGGCTTGGGAGCCCACAAACACATCGTATTTGTCCAGTACCTCCTCCTTGGTCAGCTGTTCGTCATGATCCACGTCTGCCTCGAATATCAGATGCTTGGCCTCGCTCTCGGCATGATCGAAGTCATTTGGCACAATCCATTGACGGATTTCCGTCTCAGTCAGATAGCCATCGCCATCCAGGTCGCGATGTTTGCTGAACGCTTCCCGCTCGCTGAGCACCCACTCGGGCTCTTCCTCTCCTTCGGTGGATGGGCGGTACATGTCGCCAATATATTCATCTACAGAGATTTTGCCATCTTTGTCCTTGTCCAAATCCTCGGTGGTCTCCTGCAGCACCACGTCACGCATGGTGGGATGCTCTTCGGGATGCAGGAAGGCGGTGAATTCCTCGCGTGTCAGTTGGTCATCAAGATCCTGATCGGCCACAGCCCAGCGGCGACGATCGCGTTTCAGCATGCTCTTATAGGAGACACCTGCCAAAGATGGACAGGGTATAATATCAGAATCAAAACAATCATCCCCATTTTCAGATGCTTACCATGCTCCTCCTGCTCAAGCTCCTCCTTGTCCAGGGCATCCATGAATCCATAGACAGTCTTGCGGTAAACTTCCCAGGCGATGGTCGCATTGTTATCGGGATTATGTTGACGCCACACGCGACCCACGTCTTCATCGATGTAGCGACGTTGCGTGTACTTAATCCAGTTCTTCAGCTCAGCCAATGTTATAAAACCGTTCTTATCTTCATCTATGCGATCCACAATTAACCCCAGACGACGTTTACTCTCCTCCGGCGTGAGTTCGTCAAACTTTTTGGCCTCATCAGCACCCAGAAAGGCTTCGTGGTCAAACTGTGCGTTGTGCTCACCGCCCTCAAAGTGCCTGTCGTGGAGTGAGTCGTGCTCCAACGGATCGTTAATTATTTCACCGGCCGGTATGCTCGAAGCAACAACAACGCTTATCGCTGCAGCAGCAACAAGTAGAAATATTCCAGTTCTCATTTTTCGGATCAGAACACGACCGTTCGCTTTGAGAAGTCAAACAAAAGTAAAGAGTCGAGTTGGAATTAGAGGTCGAGAAACATCGAGTGAAACATCGATGTCATCGATGTTTGCAAAGCATCGGAACAATCGATGTTTGTTAAGTCACTATCGAATGTTTTTATACGCAACTCTCATCTCCGATCTCAGCTGATGAGCTCGACATTTTAAATGATTTGTCAGAATTGCTGTCACCTTTTGAGGAAGCGACTATATCTGTTTCTACAAACACGAAAGTTTCCGTGTCTCTCATCATTCCAACAATTACCGAGATTCACCATAAAGTTAATCAACTACATGCAAAATTAAGAACACAGTAAGGAATATCGGTATGGAATTTTATGAAATGTCGGTTATTCGAAAGATTGGACAACTTTGAAGCTCGTACAATGCCTCGCATCGCTACTCTGATTGATCCGCGCTTCAAAAAAGATGGCTTTTTGAGTAAAGCAAATGCTGATCTAGCAGCTCAGGCTTTGGAGCAGGAACTGGTAACCATAATGTCAAAAACTCCACGACAGCAACCAACACCAACCACAGATCAGCCATCAAGTAAATTTTCCTTTATGCAAAATACAATTTGCCAGAAATTTAAATCTACCCGGGCAGATACTATTATTGCAATAAGGCAACATTTGGAAAAAGTAAACAGCCCCGATAATTGCGACCCTCTTAAATATTGGGAGGTAAGAAATTCGAAATATTAGTGGGATTCCGGTAAACGTTTTTGATTTGCTTTTGATTATTTTTAACCAAATATAAATCAGTTGACGGAACGACCCTTTTTGCACACTGATTATTTTTTGATTTCGTGAACAGCTGACAGCCTGGGCGAACAGCTAATTGACAACTAAAAAGTATACAAAAATGGGCATAATTGCACAAAATGCCGAAAGAAAGTCATCGAATATGTTTTTATTGAATATTCGTAGATTTACAATGCAAACAAACACCAACTGTCACACAGCTGTTCGAAACCAAATCAAAATGAAAAAATAATCAGTCTCAGAGCTGATTTTTCGAAATCAATTAGTAAGACCACATTTCCCTGATTTGCTCTGGGCACACTGAAAATGTTGTATGGAGCAGCTGTGAACAGCTGACTGAAAAATCAAAATCAAATCAAAAGCAAATCAAAAACGTTTACCGGAATCCCACTATTATGTGAAATATCTTTAAAAACAAATCGGTGTGGCAACGCTTGTTCCCAGAAAAGGAACGATAGGTCATTGCAGTCACGTTAGTCTACTTTCAAAACAAACCCATAGGAAGCGTATTTAAGATTCGCAGTAGTGTTGCCAACGCTTCTACACAAAAAAAGACCGGTTAAGCCAAAAAACAAGACAGAAAACGGACAAACAAATCTGGACAAACTATGTTTTCCTATTAATACATATGTATGTACAAAAATTATTAAAAAATAATATCATAGCTCTAAAAATTACTACAATATTGAAAATATTAGCTCTTTATTAGCCAGTAAAATATTTTCCACAGGATCAATTTTTTTTTTTTAATTTCAAAGATATTCGACGATCCGAAAATGAATATATAAGATGACGCTTAGATGTATTTGATAAATTCTATGAGCGACTTAGAAAAATGAAAAAAAGGATAAATAATGGATAAAAAACAAAATAAAAGAAGGCATTTTTCCCGGATAGGATATCGCAGTTCCAAAACGGACAAATCTGTCCGCAAAAAGGACAAATTGGCAACACTGAATTGCAGCAATTTTAACGCTATTTGTGTTGTCAATTTTATTTATTAAAATGCTTATGCGTTATTGTTAATTTATATAAATAAATATGTGCAATTAAAATCAAGCGCTATTTACAATTTGATACGTGCAGAGCGGTCATATAACTATTTGCTGCTTTCAACTGAATCGTTGATTTCCTGATTGAGCGAGCTGAAATCTCCCGTGTTGCAGGAAATGCTTGGAATATCAAAGTTGGAGAAGCCGCGATAGTTGGCCACTTCTGGCTTTAAAGGCGATGGCAGAAGCACAGCCGCTTCCGGGACATCACTATCTATTAGACTATCCGTTGTGGTATCCAGCAGACTTGTCTCCACGGCGCTGCTCTTGGCGGTGTTTGTGACGTGACGTTGCACAAGCGGATCAAACTCATCGAGGTTCAACTTGGACTCCTCCGCGACACTGTTGTCCCCGCTCTGGTCGGACAAATCGAAATCATAGTTGATGTTGGTCAGACCGCCCTGGAATTCCGTGCCCAGCATCAGAACATCTCCACTTTCGGAGGATTCTTCCAGCAGCGAGACAGCGTCGAAGGGCGTATAATTGAATATGGGCGAGGCAAAGAGATGGTCCTGCTGTGGCAGATTCTGGTGCAGCGGCGATAGACGGCCAACAGTGCTGATGCTGGTATCCTTAAGGGACAACGTGTGTGCTGCTTCCAAATGTGAATCATCTGGCGATAGAGCTCGTATCTCCTTCCCCTTGGCTGTCAATGAGTGTTGACCAAGGGCGCCACTAAGCAGATTGGACTGATAGTGGCCAACAGCTGCTTCAACGCCGTCCTGTGCAAGATGAGCACGCGCCTGTTTAATAAGGAACGCCGGCGTCTTGATGGGCAGAAGATTCAGCGGTGCTTTGGCAATGACCGTGTCTACCTTTTCAGTCACCTCGCGCTGGAAGTCGATGAGTTCCCGCTCAAAGTCTGTAATACCAGTGCTCATCATTGAGTTGCGCTTTTGCAGTTGCTCCATGCACTTCATATTCTCCGAAATTAGATGCAGACTCTCGCAGGCCAAGAGTGCGCTCTCCCAGGGTGTACTGTAAGCCTGTTCTCCCGACATCAAGGCCTCAAACTCCTCCGAGCTGATGCTCAGGCTTTCACCATTTAGGTTCTCAATAAAGGCGATGGCCGAGCACAGATTGGTGAAGTAGTAGCCACCCTCGCCGCTCATAACACGCGAAGCGTTGGTGAACCGATTGACAAAGTTCAGATTGCTGTGAAGCCGCACGGGATTCGCTTTGAGCACTACAAAGATTAGAGCCGGCAGGAAATCATCTGCACTCGCTGGACCGCCAGTTGAACGTTTCAAGAGTTCAAAGATGTGGCGACAGCAGCGTACTGTGCACAGGAGCTTCTCCTGCGGCGAGTAGTAGGAATCAATGCCCACAAGCTCCGATATGGCATTGTAGACCAAATCCCGCGCCTCTGCATTCACCTCATCAATGCTGCAGTCCAGATGCTTGGCTGTTATCCAGCTCAATTGACGTATGCGTTTCTGCACTTTGACATCGCACTCTTCGTCTGTGGTAAAGTATGGACTGAAAAGGAAACTGCAACAGCAGATAAGTGACAATGATGGAGAAATGTGGGAGCAGCTGATGACTCACTTGTGATTCTGTGTCATTACAACTTTCTCGAAGAAATCTATGGCAATATCCCGATCCTCGTTGGAGGCAATCTCGAAGCGTGCATCGTTGTGAACAACGTCCGCAAATCGCGTGTACGCATTCTGGACAAGATCAGATAACTCATCCACATTCTTGCTGCTGTTGTTGTTCATGTATTTGCGTATCTCATGGTCCAGTCGTTGAATTTCGCTCTTAAGCTTGCGCTTGGCGTCATCGGGCAGACGCAGCTGCCGCAGTTGCAACATGAATTGATTCTCGGTCGCAGACGGAACTCGTTGTTGTTGTTGCTGTTGTTGTACGACTGCTGGAAATTTACTTTTCAGCGTCTTTTGTAGCACCGCTGGTACTATGGACTTTTTCTTTGGCATTGTGCTGGCTGCTGGCGTCTCGTTCTGTGTCTGCTCCCTCTCAGGCAGCTTCTTTGTCTTGGCCCGACCCAGGGAGAGCAAATGCTGCGGCGACCTGCGCTCAGCGGAGCCGCCAACGGAACTGGGAACACTGTTAATCGTTTCATTATCCTCGCTGGCTCTTTCTGAAAACATGGGAAGCCCAACCATGACTAATTGCCATCAAAAGATAAACCCAGAGCAATTCGCTTACGCTTTTTCCTCTGCTTATCGTTGCGCTCGCGAAAACATTTCGAGCAGAGTCCATCGAACTGTGTGTTTCCGTAGTAGCCACAACCTTGACGACACTTTAGATCTTGCTGCCCGATTCGCAGCATGGGCGCACGGTTCGCCATCATTGGGCGTGGTCTTTACACAATTTTGATAGACTTCTAGATGATTTTCTTTAATTTCAAGCGAATTATTAGTTAATCGTCAACAAGCTGCGCTCGATTGGAAATAAAACAGCTGTGCTATGGTATCGATACTTATACATAAATGGAACGATATGTCGATAATTTACTTACTATTGCTCGAGCAAACAATCGGCGGTATATCAAAATTTGAAATCAGAAATAGATAATCACAGTGCTGATAGACAATTTGCTATAAAAATATGAAAACCAGCATTTGAATTTTACTAAAATTTTATTTTAGTATATTTTATTGAAATGAAAAACATTTAAATCGCAACTTAGGGAATATTTGAATACACTGTGTAAAATCGAAGTGGCTTAGGAATTAGCCCACACATATTTTAAATAGTATGCATAAAACACGTTTGTTAAAATCAAATAAAATTTTGCAAGTTGATATAGTACATTGTTTCGTAAGATTTAGGACGGTTATACACGTAGAATGCAACTTCTGGTATGTATAGTCAAAACGGGTAGTTTCAAAAAGGTTTACAAAGAAATTGATATAGGCAAGCTAAATGGTTCACAACAACAATTTGAAAAAAGCTCAGAAAACACATAGCTATGTATGTATGTAGTATAACTCTACGACTAGACTACAAATTTTCAAGTTGACCTAACTGCTTTCTACTTGTCGATTCCTTTACTAACTTGTTTTTTTTATTGTTCCCAATAACATATTCAGATTTTTGCCGTCGCAAAGCATAAAAACCCACAAGACCTTCATACACACCATAATATCCAGCTTAATTGACGCACTCCACACAAATGCTTTTGAACTACTCATCATCTACAAACTTCTAGTAACGCTACTCTATTTCATTCTACCATAGTCGCTTTTCAGCAGTACAAAGATTTGGAAAAAACCATTTGTTCTCATATTTTGTTTTTGTTTTTAATTAGTCTCACAAATTGCTAATATATTTTTAAACTGCTAAAGTTATCGAAATGCAACCTTGTATTCAATGTGCTCAGCTACCGTTAGTTTACGTATACTTAACATGATCATTTCAGTTATCCCACGCTCATTTTCCAATTCAACGGTTCCAAAAAGTCTCGTGAATAAATGGTATTTGTATGTTTTTCTTTTAACCTAAGATCGAGGCTACTTATAATGTCTTTGGCTTCCGTTTTGCATCAAGTTTAGAACTCTTATTAGCTATAAAATGTAATGCATCGATAACACGTTTTCAACAGTTATGCCGTTTTGGTTTAAGTTTTTGATTAAACATTCTTTGGTTTTGATTAATTGTTTTGTTTTTTCTTTATATTGTGATTTTTACTAATTTCATTTGTCTAGAAAAGGTTTGCATTGGTAAAAAATTCAAGTCTAACAATTTGCTTCAATAAATTCCTTATTCCAACTGAACTGCAGTGGAATCTGTTCGCTGAAGAAACTTGTTCTTACTCGGATTTTGCAATCAAACAGTGTACCCTGTGTTTAAAACTGAATAGATTCTTGTGTTACAATTAAATAACATCCAAATACGAGTATGAGACGAGTACTACAGGCTTAGGGCTACTAAACTAGTTATAGCTAAAAAGTTCCAGTTCCAGTTCCATTATGAATGGCAGCCTTGTTAACTGAAGTACTTCAGCCCTGCAATCAACATGAACTTTTCAATGAACAGCTCCGAGTCCAGCACCTATGAAATGTTAAATAAGAAATTAGTTAAGGCAACCATCTGAAAAGGTCCTTTTGCATCTTACCGCAATGTGAGCAGCTCGTCCAATCAGCGTGTTGGCCGTGTGAGGCAGCGCATGATGCACATCGAAGCGGGCGAGCGTCAGTTCCGGTCTCGCCAAAATGGGTGCAATGACATTGTGTACCATTTCCCTAAAGGAAATTGATTGAGTTGTGGATAACTATAATTAATTAATTGAATGAAACCCACCTGTAGATGGTGCCCAGTGAGGAGGTATCCCGCATGGCCGCCTTGCAGAGCTCCAGGCGCGCCGAGTGCGCCGGCACATAGCGATCCTGACTGGAGCCGCAGAGCAGAATGTTGCTGAAATGATGCAGCGTGCTCCGTTGGCTCAGCCGGTAAAGGAAACTGTTGCGCATGTCTGTGGTGTCCCTCATGCACAGCTGCAACAGTGAGCCAGACTTCTTCCACTTCTGCATAAACCACATACCTAAGCGAGCAGAATTGTGATGAATAAAGTCTCTACTGCTGAGTAGGAGCTGACACTTACCCATGTTGACCAGTCCACTGGTGTTGTAGAGCGTGCCCAGATGGGGGCCGGACAGCGAGAGAAAGGTGTGTAGGCGTGGCAGCAGTGGACGCATCTGGGGACGCGCCAAGGCGCTGCGTACGATGATCGTGCCCAGGGAATGCGCCACAAAAGAGATGCGTGCAGGATTCAGGCCACAGCTGTCGATATGGTAAAGGATCTCGGCTACCAGCCTGCAAGGAATCAATATGAGACTAAAACGAGATAAGGATTCTATTGGTCTACCCACCGATCAGTCATGGTGTCAAAGTCAGAGAAGGTATCGCCCTGATTGCGCTCCGACATGAGAAACTCGAGATTCACGCCGGGCAATCCCAGCTCCAGATAGGTGCGCACCAGACGCAGATCCGCCGAATTGCCATCCAATCCATGGACACAGATGACCAGGTGCATGCCATTTGGCGAGAAGGCGCGATACTCATCGCTGATATAGAAATAGGGCAACTCCGAGGCGAGTTGGACATAGTCGGAGTAGATGTTGCCCTGGTATTTGATCTGTTTGCGGAACTCCTCGCGGCACTTTTCGAATTCCAGGAGGGATATACTGGGACTGGCTTCCTGATTCGTTGCTTGACCCTTGCGCTTGTGCTTGGTGACGGAGCCATTGGATTGTTTGCTCCGCACCTGAACAATGCCGTTGGAGTTCTCCTTATTCTCGTCCTGTTCCACCTCCGATGCTCCGTTCAAGCCGTTTGTGCCGTTCTCCTGGACTGGCAACTTGCATTGGTGTTGTGGCGGACGTTTCAGCTCCGCCAGGCTATGGGATTTGAGCACCGGCTTGTTGCTGAAGATCGCTGGCGTGGACATTGGACGCAGTGACTCGTAGATGTGGTAAACTGGATTGTCGATGGCACCAATGGGTTGACGTTCCTTCAGCGGTGGTGGTGGTGCATGTACCACATGGCATGGTATGGATTTGGTCTTGGACTTGGTCACAGATGGCGTTGATGGAATGACAACCGATGGAGGAGCAACGGCAACGGCAACAAGAGCTGGAGCTGGAGCTGGAGCAGGTGCCGGCTCTGGAGGTGGATCTCGGAACTCATCGGGCGGCGGTGGTGCCACAACCACAGCCACTTCCTGGTCCTGCTCCTGATCCTGAAACTGCTGTGGCGGTGGTAGACAAACCGTGTCCAATGGCTGCAGATCCTTTAAGCTGGTTATATCAAATTCGGATTTGGATTTCTCACACTTGCTGGCGGCTCCTTTGTGACGACTACGACGTGGCGGTGGACGTTCCAAGTCCTCCACCTCGGTGGACTCGCCATTGGGCAGATGACGCAAGCGATCGAGCTGATAACGTGAACGTTCCTTCTTGATGGTGACGGTTACCGATGAGATCTTCTTGTGCAGTTCCTTGTCCTTCTCCTGCCCCTGATTTTGCTGTTGCTGCTGCAGTCGAGCCGGAGTTCGACTCTGACTGGAGCCGGCGGATTGGCGTTTTCTGGTCGTCTTATGTGGCTGTTGTTGTTGCTGATCCAACAGCTTCTGCAGTCGCAGACGCAGTTGCTCCCCATTAAGACGCGTCTCCAGGCCCATACCCATACCGAGATTGAGTTGGGTGTGCCGCTGCTGGCGATGCTGTCCGGTGCTTGTGATGGTGTCTGGACTGGAGATGGCCAAGGAACTGCGTCGGCTGCTCACCCAGCCGCTCTCCTCACTCAGCGAGGAAGTGGAATTGCTGCGCGGTCGTCGCGAATCCGAATCGAATTCAGGCGGTGGCGCCAAATTGGGCAGGGATTCACTGAATCCACTTGTATTGGGATCACTGCTGTTGGTGTTGTTGTTGCTATTGACTGTCGTGGTGGCATCCAGGCGGAAGGGCACACTGCTGGAGCTGAGCAGCTGCAGCTTTTGCATCATGTCGCTCTCCGAGCTGCTCGACTCCTTACGCAATGTGCCCTGGCCCGCTCCCTGTCCCTGACCCTGACGCAGCATCTCCTTGATGTCGGATACGCGGACACGGGCAATCTCCACGGCGCGTGGTATCTGGGAGCTGCTGCTTCTTGGCATCGTGGTATACTGACTGGGGGGCGGTGGATACGAGTTCCGCGGCGGAACCATGCTCTTGGGCAAGGAATTGTAGGCGCTTGCCACCTGCTGCTGTTGTTGCTGTTGCTTTGGAGGATTGAGCAGCTTGATCTCGTTCAAGTAGTCAAACTTGCCATTATTCCCATAGCGTTGTCGGAACTCGCAGATGTTGCGCATCAGATCATCGGCCTGGAGACGTGCCAGACCCGTGGGTAACGTGTTGTAGCTCACCTGGCGAGGATTACAGGCGGGCGCAAGGGCAGGAGTCTCTGGATTTGTCTGACAGCCGTCCAGTTGATCCAGCGATTTGCTGTGCCGCGTCGGCAGCGTCGTCTCGTTGCACTCCACATCGAGATCCTCGAGCAACCCGGTCACTGAATGCCTGGACAGATTGTGACGCAGTGCAACCGGCTGGGCATCCTTGTTGCTGGGTGCGATGGTCAAGCTGGCTTGGAGCACCTCGCCTCCCAAGGCGAATCGTGGTGTGACCACGCACTTGGCGTGTGGATGAGCTGGACCATTGCCATTGCTCTGTGGATAATCGTAGTCGAAGTGACAGGCTAGGCAATCCTTGGTGCCATTGAGGCTGCTGCTCGAGTGCGTCTTATCCGGCACCGTTGACTTCTTTCTCCCCACCGTAGATGTCTCATCCAGCTGTGGATCACTGCCGGAGCGACGTCGTCCATAGCTCGTACCGGGCACCACATAGCGATCCTCAAAGATCAGCGGCAACGAGGAGGCGTCGCCATCAATTGGTGTGCAGTGCACGGGCAGCGGCGGCAATGACTGAAGGTAGCGACTCCTTCGCGCCAACTCCGCAATTGCCGCATAACCCTGACAGCCCTGACCTGGACTACTGTTGATCTCATGGCAACCGGCAGCTGCATGTCTGGGCTGCTCCATCACAAAGAAGCCCTCGGCAAAGCGACGCAAGCGAAGGAAGTGATGCTTCCTGGCCAGCAGAGTGTGCACCGCTGTCGAGGATCGGGAGGCGAGCAGCACACGACGCCACCAGAAGATGCTCTCCGCACATAGCTGGGCTATATCCGAGTTGGCCAGCGTGGCGAAGTCATCCTCCGCCTCGAGTAGCTAATGGATTAAGCGTTAGATAATGATTTGCCGACAGGATTGCTGCTTACCTTTGCCTGCTCCATCAGCTGCTGCAGTCGCTCCCCCGTGTCATTCTCCCGCAGCGGTGGCGAACCAATCTGTGAGTTGATGCTCGGCGGAAGCACCGTGCTGAACTCATTGAGAGTCGCCTTCAGCTGCTCAATGGCGCCGAGAAGCAGTCCACAGATGTCTCGGTGAATCTGACGAGATTGCAGCAAACGGCCAGTGGGGCCACCACTGCACTTGGTGGTGCCACCGATTTGTGGCCCAAAGAAGACGGCTTCCAGTGGACCGGGTGAGGTATTGCCACGACAGCTCAACTTGCCGGCGCTCCAAGGCTTCGAGCTGCGTGGTGCACTGCAAGAGAGATCCAGGAAGGGATTAGAGTTGCTTTGGATACGAAAGTTCACTCAGTGCACCTCCACATCTACATCACACACACACACAAGAAATACACACACATAGAAAGCGCTCCAAAATCTGGCGACTACACCAACTACGAGTGGATGAAAGAATACTTAGAATACCGGAAAAACGGATGTTGATCTTACCATAACTTGATATATGAGAACATGCTTTTCCTGGAACCACCCGACGTGGTCGATAGTTGATAGTCATGTGTGAAAGTTGTTCCATTGGATTATTTCGTTTGGTATTTTCGGTTTTTTAATGGGGTTAATTATTATGTTGAGATTAAAATGAGATATATAATATGTATTGAATTTTATAAATGAAAACTCAGTTATGTGGGGAAAGGTCTATTTAAGCTAAAATAGGATAAATGTACTTAAAAGAAAAGCAATAATTCCTAAAGATTAATTGCAACAGCAGAAAACTCCACTCTCAATATAATATGAGGAAAATTAAAAATTTACAAAAATATTTAAACTTTTTAAGATAATCGAAAATTATATAAAAAATTTGTAATTTTTCACATTTGCAAAATTGGTTTGCAGAATATTTAAAAGGTTTAATTAAGAGGTAAAGTCATGATAAAATTTAAATTCCGCAAGGAAATCGGTTGAGTTTTAATAAAGTTATAAAACGTTGAATATTTTAGAAATTTAAGGAATAGGTAAATTTATTTTCAAAACTTCTCAGAATAGCGTTATTAAATTGTAATATTTTAGAATTTGGAATGAATTATGCCAAAGTAAAATCAAAATCAGCGCACATTTTCTTAAGGTTTCTCCGAGGATTTTCTCTCTCTCTTAGGCCAAGAGATAATCAGGCAATTTACAGTTCCCAGATGAATGAGGAGGAGAATAGCAGACTGGGAGGGAACGGGGGATAAATGTAATCAAGATCAAAAATGCACATCAGACAAGGGCCAAGGTCAACAAGGAATTTCAATTCCAATGGGCTAATCTATTATTCATTTGTTTTGGGCAACGACGCGAAGTCAGTTCAGGATTGCAATACACTTTTTTTGATGGCGCTTGAGAAGCACGTGGTTAAGTTTTATATACTCGAACTGAAGGTGTGTTGAGCATTTTACGACAAGTTTTAGCGATACAAAACAGATTAAAGAAATTATTTCCAGAAGTTTGTCGCAAGTTGAGGATGAGGTGAAGGGAACTGGGTGGGATCGGAGCTTATACAAACTTTTGTTGAATCAAACGGCGTAAAAATTGACTGCGCCATGGCTGAAGGAAGTTGTGTCGTGGCAGCAGTAGTAAGGATGCCACGCCCCTACTATGAACGCCGCCCACATGCTGCAGTCTACTTTGTTGCAGTTGTCGCCAAGTTGTGCCACGGCACAGAAAAATAATATACCATGGAGGAAGACAATTGAAATACGAGAGAAGAGAGAGTCATTAAAATGTATGCACAGCGAGGAAAATTGGTAAGGGGAAATTTGTGATAAGTACAAGTCAAGGGTTTGGGGGCGTGGCTTTGTCTACTTTTGTGTGCAATTTTAATGAGTTGGAAATAATTTGTGAGTGTGTGTCTGTGAGTAACTGGCCCCAGCCGAGAGGCAAGACAGGAGCAGAAGTTGAGACTCCAATTAACTGCAGCAGGACACGCAGGACGAGCGAACCCCACCCCCTCCGCCCTCCCACTGTGTTTTGAACTCAATTTACTGTAAAAAATATGACTATCAACGTTGACATTAGAGATCAGGTTGTCAACTTCATTTTGCATGCCTTGCCAGACACATTCTCCCTCTTCCCCTGCATCCCCTTCATCCCCTTTGTTCCTGCGAGGACTCACTTGATGTATGGCTGATGCAGGGCCACAAGACTGGCATGAATGCCCACACTGATGGCCGCCAAGTGGAAGTAGTCGAACAGCACGGGAAGATGATAATGAAGACCGCGTCCCGGATGGAAATTCAACTGCAAATTGCGTGTGGAGGCCAACGTCAAAATGGTGGTGCCATTCTGTTCCCCGAACCACAATTCCAGTTGCAATGAAAACTCGGCTCGTTCGATGGACTCCTTCAGGTGACGGCTATCAACTGCAAAGATACACAGAGTGAGAAAGGATATAAAAGAGAAGGAACAGTGAGTACACATAGTGACTTGAGTTGTGGTTGCAGCTTGTGTGGAGCATGTGTGTCATATGTGTTCTAGTTTAAGTCGCAAATCCCTAGCACAAATACAACTTTCCTTTCCTCCTTTTTGGTCGCAAATCTTGCGTGCAAACATATTTCAGTTTATTGCTGCGCTCTGTTTGCTGCGTTGTTCCCATAGCTCCATAGTTTCATGACTACTCACACCCGCACACACACTCATAGACTTACCACCAACATTGATTATTGGTTTTCGCTTAGGTTATCGTGATGACTACAAATAAATACAGTTGGTTAACCCATTTGGTATTGTGGAAGGTTTAGTTAACATTCAGAAAGTTCTTGGTTGCATATTTCTAAATATAAAACTGTTTGTGATATTTGATTGACCGGCTGACTAACTAACTATATGTAAGACTGAACGATTGAGAGATTAACTAAGTGAATGACTGATTCAATGACTGACTCAATGACTCACTGAATGACTGATTGAATGACTAATAGACTGATTGACGAGCTGAATTTAAAATTGAATTACGGACTATGGAAACGACTAGTACAGTGATCTATTAATCGATCCAAAAGGCATTTCCAAAGTCTACAAATTTATCTATATCGTATCGTATCGTGAAGCCCAAACGGTTAGACCTAGAAGGCTAAAGTGACACCTCGTCTACAAGTTAATTGCTCATAAATTTATCATCGAATTAACAATAAATCTCACTACTAACACAGTTACAGTTTGATTTTATTTTGCTCAGAGTTTGTGCACTTGCTGCTCTGCCTGTCATTTAATCAAATTCAATTCACTTCACACCTTGATGCGCCTTTATGACCAGCCAGCCACACGTGTCTTGCCTCAGCTAAAGCTCCCCCTTTTCTGCATTTCCTCCCCATTGCTGATGTCAACTCTTCTGTGTAACATAAAATTCATTTGTTTTCATAAAAAAGGGATTTGCACGGCTCAAGCTGAAGCTGAAGTCGGGACTCAAACTCAAGCTAAACTCGCATTCATTGACAATAAAAAATACAGAACGTACTTTTCCTTTAACGTTTCTGAGAGATTTGTGTGGCCTCCTTGGGCATTACTCATACGCCGCGTGTGACAATTGTTTGACAGATTTTTCTATGTGGGGGAATATTTTAAAAGCCGAGGCACTTTTGAGTCGAGTGTGCGAGGCAAGAGCTGGCGGCATAGTTTATTATGCTGCTTCATTCAGCTTGCAACACGCTGCAGCTGCATTTCGCTGAGGCACGTGTAAACGAGATAAATTGCGAAGCTACTCAAACGAGGGGAAGGCGAGAAATAGAATGGGCTCAGTTAGGCACTTCTTGGAACATCAACAGCAACACAACAAAGCTGTCAAAGTAAAAGTAACTTTTTTGTTTTCCTGCGGTTTTGTTGCTGCCACTTTACTTGCCACTCGATTTGTATACATTGAAGTGTTTCACACACACACACATGCAACACACACACCTAAACAGACATGCGAGCAAAACTTGTCCAAATGAATTAATCACTTTACCCAACAGCCAACGAGTGGATGTTGTTGCTGTTGCTCACTTGTTGTTGGCTCGCCAAAGGATGGTAACAGCAACAACAACAACAAGGTGTCGGTATACATGAGCTAAACAAATCGAAAGGCAGCTCGGGTATCTGATGAAGTCTGGCAAGTGCTCATCAGCGTCGCATCAGCGTGCCACAGGATTAAGCATGTGGCAGGGGCATGGAAACGAGGCACACAATAAGATTGAAATATGGAGCAATCTCTAAGCAACGCTTGGATAATAACGAAATAAGATATGGGGCCTCTTTCTCTCTCTCTCTCTCACTCGACCTTTCCCCCTCCCTATCTCTGTGTCTCTGGAGATTTTTGTAGTAATACCTGCATTATGCTATTGAGCTTTGTTTTAAGAAATTGATTGAACTTACGCTTTCAATTTAAGCAGAGGAATTTTACGGCTTATGCTAAGTGAAGAGAATTTAATATAAATGTTTATTTTTTTCTACGAAATTTATTTCAGCTTTACTCTGAATTTATTTTCGGGCTAGTGAAGAAATTAATCTACGTATATTATGCACGTGGAAAATATTATTCTATAATCACATTTTATAATTATGAAAGTTAAAATACGATTCATTATGCTGAAAGATACTATATCTCATTTGTATCTCAGCTCTCATTTGCTTGCTATTTTATTGCATCATTCACACGAGCATAAAAAGTGAATTTATTTAAAAATAAATAGATATTTCATTCCCTATATCTTATATTTGCCGCATATTTATTTTTATTTATATTTGTTGTTGTTCTCTCGTTGATTGCGAACAAAACATTTTTGCTAGCATTTTGGCTTGAATATATATTTTTTATTTTTATTATTGCCATGCCCCCATTTACGAGCGCTGCTGCCTGCGGCCTCCTCCTCCCTCCCTTTCACCCCTCCTCGTCCTTGGGCCCTTCTCAATACGACCCCATGAAATTGACTTTCAATTTGTTTTCCATTTTTGCGCCTGGTTAACTTTTTATGCCATTTTCATATTGTCTGTTGGCATTTTTTTTGCACTTTATGTGTAGATATATATATTGTATATGGTCATATCCTAATCAAGAATATTTTTCTTTGATGTTTTCGGTTCAATTGTGGGGCGTTAGCTTGCAAATGCCTTCAAATGAGGTCAATGCATTGTCCAAGTTCCTTTCCTTTGTGTCCTTTGACCGCAAATTGAATTTTTGAATTTGCTAGCGACAGCAAAAGTAACGAATACGAAGCAAAACCGCTTCAACTAATTGCCTGTGTGTGTTTGTGTGTGTGCGTCTTGGGTGGCACTTTAAAAGTGGGCGTGGCAACGCACTTTAGACACTGGAATTCACTAAATGCAATTAGAGAAGCGTTGCCAATTTGAAATTCCAGCTTTGTTCACTTTGACTGTCTGATAACTGTTATACTCTCTATCTGTTATACTGTCTGTTATACTTATGTAACAGTCTAGGTTGGTGGTCAACCAACTGGCACTCCCTGGAGCTCAAAACTTTTGCCTGGTGACACGCGACTGAGCCAAAAAGTTCGTATTTGATTTATATATCCAATTGAGGAATAAACTTTATCTTTGGTCCGAAAAAACTAAGCCGCCCACTGTGAAGCGACACGGATTGACAGCCAGCAATGCGGCAGTAGTTTGGCATTTCACCGAGAGAGAGCGAGACAGACGGAGAGATAGCAAATTGCGTGTTTTCGTACTCACCCAGGAGATGACTGCGAAAGTGGATGACATCGCGTAGCGGCACCTCCTCGTTGCGATAGAGTATCTGAAAGATGCGCGAGGCGCCGCTGCCATTGATGATGCTTGCGGATGTGCAGCTGCCGTTGCTGCCGCTGCCGCTGCCCGGCGCCGTCGTTCCCGCATCCTCCGGCGATGACTGCTCGTGCTCCCGCTCACTATCGCTCGCCGTATCGATGCCAATGCCGATTCCGATTCCGGCTCCATGTCCGTTCACATTCGGTTTGCCACTGGCATCTGGAATACTTGTCTCCACCTGGACGGGGAGGCGTGGCGATACCCGCAGGCCACAGCGCACCTGGTACAGCCTGCAAGCGGGAAGAAGAGCAGAGGCCAAAGAGATTGTGACAATTAATCATCCATTGGGCACGACTTGAAAGCACTTTAAGAACGCATACGCTGCGTATGCATAATATGGTTACGCATACGCAATGCATGACAATTATGTACCTTTTGATAAAGATGATTGTTTGCTTTGAATCTTATTTAAATTTTATATAAAAAAAATACATAAATGTATTTATATATTTCTTTTTTTACCAATTCAATTTCTTATTTAAGTTTAAAAAATATTCAAATATTTGCAGCACGTCGCATAACGTCAATTGCAAGCACAGCAAACAATTGCCTTCATAGTATTATTCTTACTTTACCTTGCTGCCACTTTTTCACCCTATCTCTTCACCCTTCTCTCTCTGTTGCTGTTGCTGTGGATTGTTTATATTTTTACGCAAATTTCATGCGAGCTTCGTTTTGTTTTCAGATATTTTTAACACACGAGCTGCCCGGCAGTATATCTGCCTCGTCCCCCTTTCGTTCCTCCCTCTCTGGTGACTACAGTTTGTGTATTGCGTCGGCTACTCGTTCATCTTCAAGGGCCACCGTCAGCAGCAGCAACAGCAAATAAAGAAACGCAAACAGCGGCAATGGCAAACTGCATAAAAATTGAAAATTCCCATAAACACTTGGCTGACAATTAGTGAGTGCTACGGTCACTGCAAATGCCACGCCCCAACGCCTACAATTGACACTGCTGATTGCCTTTGCAATCCCAATTTGCATTTTTTGTACATATTTATATTTGTTTATTGCATTTCAATTCCCTCTTGTTACAGGTATTTTCGAAATATCTGAATATATTATTATACGAGTACGATATGGTGTTTGGGCAAGTGCAGCTCTTAAGTGGTCACTCTTCCACATGAGAGGTGGGTCAAGTAATTGACCTAGATTCATCCAAAAGTATTTGGCATACTCGCCAAGATCTTTTCGAACAATAAGTACCCATTAGCATTGCATCGCTTAACAACTCATGAATGCATTCCCATTCGTAATTACCCAATCATTTATTTCTGGAATTTTTACACCTTTCATTTATTGCACACAAATGCTTTAAACGCTATGAAAAGATAGGCAATTCTCGGAACGTATTGTTACAACAAAGCGAGACCGATTGGACGCCCATTAAAATTTCATTACTATGTATGTATAGCCTAGACCCGTTTATATTCCCCATAGGAGAATGCATTTTTTCAATTTAGCCAAACAATTATTTTAGAGGGTCCAACAAAGTATAAAATGGTGGAAATTGATAGATATTTTCCCTGTGGAAAGTAGCAATTAATCAATATTTATCTAGTCTAATATTTGGATATTTTATATTCGTAATTTAATTTAATTTAATTTATTCTACTCCTCAATAAATTGGTATTTATAAAATATTGCTGGTGGTTATTTCTTAAGTCTTTTCTGACTTTGTAAAATATCTACTATAACTTTTACTCAGAATGTTTTTCTAATTATTATGTATTTATTTTCTGTACTTTATCGTACAGATTTGTGGCAATTATACCTAATGTTACTTACCCGCGTTGAAAGAGATCCACATTGAAGAATTTGTGCAGCTCCACGGAGAATTCTATTGTAGCCTGAAGGTCGCCCATGGCTGAGATTCTTGATGCTGCTCCTGCTGCACCTTCTTATTCGACCTCTGCAACTGTTTGGCCCAGGAAGAGTCTTCCGGACTGCGTTTGCCGTTCAAGTTGTCATTCAGTACTTCGGCTCTGCACTGTGAATGTGAATGTGTGTGTGACTATGAGTGGATGTGGGTGTGTGCGCTTGTGTGTGTGGGCGGTTCCTGAAAAGTGTTACACATAAGAGAAGAGGGAGAGAGAGAGAGAGCGAGAAACAGATGAATGAGTATGAGATGTATGTGGTAAGTAGAAAAGTGTTGCAAGTTGCAGCTCATACATAAGTTGGCAGTGTGTGGACTGAGAGGGCGGGCGAATTTCATGCCAAGTTCGATTAGGGCACACAGACAGAGCCGCGCTCTCAATATTTATTGCACACTATTGGCAGCTAGGGCAATTGATTGGCTCGTAATTGTGCAGAAACTGTGCCAAGTGGGATTTAGTTAGTTGGGAGCCAGAGCGGGACGCGCGAGGATGAGAAAGAATGGTGCTTGGGCTAACTGCAAGTTGCCTGTGGCTGAGGTTAGCAGGTCAGCCACAATGAACAACAACAACTACAACAATAGCAACAACAACAAACAAGCTAAGAGGGGAAGCCCGCGACTATGTCAGCAGAATGAGGCCAAAAGCAAAGGAAGAAGACAAAAAACCCTCGACGACAACGACGGATAAAACTTTTAATCGCACAAACAACAAAAGCGTGTACTTGTTGTTGTTGTTGTCAGTCAAGCTCTAAAGCCCACGCAACAGCGCCTACAATAACATTAATGTGCTGCAGTTAATGTCGCAGTCTTCTTTCCCCTTCCCTCTTGTCTCTCTCTCTCCCTCTGCAGTGGGTCACAGGCTGCCCTGACTGGTTGACACAATGGTAACGCCAAGTAAAAGATGTGGCTGAAAGCAGCAACGGGTGTACACTGTACACCACAGTGTGTGGTGGATGTTGGCCATTGTCAATGTGGGTTAACCCACAGACTGCGCCATTTACAAAATGAACTCAAGATGAATCCATCTCGGCTCTCTCCTGCAGAATCAGAATCAGGCACCTGCTGTGGCTTGAGTGATGACACCATTCGTTAGCACATCTTTAGACACAATTTGGCTTTATAGTTTGCCACAATTTTGGCTTAGTTTGTCATTAAGTTCCATCCCTCTGTCAGCTCCTTAATATTTGCAGCTCATGAATATGAAATGGTATTTTAAGGATTTTGACATTTTGCGAATTTCGATTTTTGGCTAAATTAAAAGCAAATTTGTTGACAGTAGTGTCGACAAAGTTTTAAGCATGTTGTGCGCTCTCAAATAATGACGCTTTTAACTTTTCGCTCGTTACTTGAGCTCAAAGCAAACATTACACATACGCAGTGTTGTCTGTTTGGATTTGAAATGTGCATAAACTTTGTAACTGGGTCAACTAAAGTTACAAGCGTCCTGTACAGAAAAAAATAACACAGCTGGAAATGGGAATAAATGAGTGTTTAGGACTTGCAGATACCCCGTAAATAAATGTCAATAAGTTTGTTGGATAGCTTTAGAAATTTAATCTTTTATCCTGTAAATACAATTTTACCACAACATACATTTTACAGAGTATCTGCCTTCCTTGCATTATCCTTCCTCTAGCCAATTTACATATTTTTATAGGGTATAACGAGCAAAAGAATAACAAAATACATGCCGAAAGAGGCAGTCAGAGGGAAACTTTTTAAACAGTTGCTCCAGCACTTTGGCATTCTATTTTTTTTTTGGGATTTGGGCAACGAGAATTTTGCTAACAATTGAATACTTTGCAGCGGATTAACGGTGGATGGAGCCGAGTATAATGCGGATCTTGGGACGGACTAAGTAGACCACAAAGCCTCTAATGTTGATAGTTTCAAGTGATTTACAAAACTTTTTAATTGGACAATGAATTTGAAAGCTGCGAAATTATTGTCCAATTGTGGCACCAACAAAATTGTGTGTTGATTTTAAAGTAATCATTAAGACTATATATTAAATTGCTCTAATTAAGTGAAGAGTTTCGCAGTTAAACAGTTTACGATAAACTTGGCACTTCATACAATGGGAAAAAGGGAAAACACTTGCAACAAAAGATACAAAACAGAAGCCAAGCAACAATTTCCGATCGTTTTGTTAAGAAGCCATTGGCATTAGAACAAAAGAGTCTGCACTTGATGGCTGTGAAACAAAGATAATGATGATGATGATGATGATAATCATGATGATGTGGATAAAGATGAGCTCAACAGGAAGTCGCTACTCGCGAGCCTTTTCTAATGTCCTGTCGATGACAACGACCCAATAAAAACAGAAATCAAACCGTTCGTGCTTATCATCATAATGATTATACCTAATGTCTCTGGCTGGCACGGAATTGAGCGCCAAAATGGCCATGGCCATCATCAGCCTACTTCTTGTTATCCACCACTTCCAATCTCCCTCTTCACCTCTGTCTCTTTCTCTCTCTTGTTTTCCGAGCCGTTTTACGTTTCGTGCGCCCCAAATTATCGCTTTTTTTCCGTCTGCTTTCAAAGCGTCTTGTGTTGTGGGTAGTTTGAATGGGAGGACAGGGGCATCCGGAGGTAGGAGGGTATGTCTACGCATGAGCCCGTCAATGGCAGACCCTTGGTGAATGTGGCCCCTAGATGCTGATAAGTTGTGACCCGCAACGTTGCCTCGTTTTGTGGCACGTTTGTTTTCTTTATTCGCTCGCAAGTTTTTTGATAAATAGTGTCATGAAGACAGGCTTTCCTGCCTACCTCCCCCTCCACACACACACCCTCACATCCTCTCCTCTAGAGATAGTATGTGTGAATGTGTTAATGTCTAAGGTCATCGTCGTTGTCGATGGGCCCTTGATAAATGAAAAGCTTTCATGTTCATATTTCAATTTAATACTCTGCGTCGGCCCGTTTCCTTTCAGGATTCAATCTCATTCTCATTTTCATTTCCATTTTGTGTTGACCAAAGCTCAAGGCAATAAATTCAATTAAAATTCAACTTATTTACTATCACTTTTTTATTGTATTATTTTAATTAAAGCTTTTTTTCATGGCTTCGGTTGCCAAAAACTGAAAATTTTGGCCAAAAACCTCAATCAACCAAATGGGGAAAATGGAAAATTTGTTTACACATTGTTATGATGGAAAGTTGTTTTTTTGATAATCAAAAATCAAGATCAAAGCAAGAACAAATGTGAAAACTTTCCCGAAGGGATGTGACTTCTCAGTATTGAGTATTCAATTATTGTTGCTCCGATTTACGTGGAATTCAAGGACTGTTTTCGACTTTCGGGTAAGTCAGGTTCTTCTGAATCAACTGTACTACGCAGTAAAGCTCTTAGTATACTCTGTGAAAAACACAGTGCTAATAATGGGTATGATGTGTGACTTACACTTTGAATTATGTCAAGTGAAATTGATTTATTTTAAACAGAGTTATAACAGAGTAAGGCAACTCCCGCTAAACTGTATAAACTTAAGATATTTCAAGACATAAAATATTTATATCCTTTTAGTTTCTTCAAAGTTATGACAGTTAAAAGTCTAGGGTATCTGTTTGACTTGCCTTGTTGCTTGGCAGCAACTTTTGATGTAATTTGAAGCACATTTTGTCAACTTTGTTTGTTATTTTTGTTGCCGTTGTCGAAAAGGAAGCCCATGAAAATGTTGCCTGTAAGCCGGCCACGCCCCTTGGCAGCCGCCCCTTTCATTTTGCCTTGACAACGAGGGAAGCAACCAGACAGAACAGGAAATAGACAATTTTGTATCAAAGCTGCGGCGAGACATTTCCAACTGGCCAACTGGCAATCGCAATGCGAGATCAAATGTAAATCCCTTTAAATTATTTAAAAAGCGCCGCAAAGTTATCCAAAGTCATGCTCTTGCATTTTGTATGTTCCACTTGCTCCGACTCCAGCTCCTACTCCTGCTCCTGCTGCTGTTGCAGACATTTTCCCAGGCATGTCATAAAGAATGCCCTCGAGTGCCGACTGTTCGTGAGCATGAAAATAATTTCCTTTCCTCTCAAGCCCACCTCTTTTGTGGCGCATAATAAAAATAAAAATTGCCAACAGTTGCAGCTGTTGGACGTCGACGTCAAAAGGGTTGTTGCCCCCTTCGCCTGTCTTCGCATCGGCCAAGTGCATCGCGTGCTTCTGGCCATGCCGAAAGGGTGCCTCGACGCTGCTCACGTGCACGCGTTCTGGCCAAAGAGGCCAAAGCCAACAGCCAACAGCCGAAGCGGGCTAGGAACAAAACAACTCAAGTACGTCAACAACAACAACAACAGCAACAACCACAACATATTGAGTAGGAACAAGAACAACTACAATGAAATTGAGTATGGGAACGAGACCAAGTGCAGCGAACAGGAAGCAGGAAGGAGTAAAGTGGAAGGAGGAACAATTGGTGACGACTGTGTCACATTACGTGGCGAGAAAGCGTCTAGTCACGTGGTCATCTAAAGGACGAAAGAGTAAGCAAGGGACAGACAAAGTAAGAGAGAGAGAGAGGGACAAGTTTTCCAACTTCACATGTGAGCAAAACTGTAACTTATTTATAAAATGAATGCCTGGGCAATATATATTTCACAGCTATTGAGTTTGAGATTGTGGGTTATAGAATTGTTCCCCATAGGATACACAGGATTAAATATATTGTTAGCTTGACAGAAGAATCTTATTCAGCATTTAGAAAAGAAACAAATTTGGAGTGCGACGTATGACGACTTTAAAAGTCTCAGTTTTTCAGGAAATTAATAATGAGTTCCTAATAAAATCCTATTTTCATATTTTACATCGACAAAAAGCAGTCCCTTTTAGTAATCATGTTAAGTAATCTTTCCAGGAGTAAGATGAATTTTCATTTCCAAAGAAAATGATTGTCTCTCATAAAAAATTCTATCATTAGGTGTATGACAAGAAAAACAGAATTGATTATATTTTATTAGCTATTAATATACTTTTAAATTTTGAGTTTGCAGATGAATATATTACAAAACCTTTTTAAATTTTTATAATATATAAACAATTAAATACTCGTTTCTGCACTAACTTTTAAGGATTCATTTGTTGCACTTATCAGAAATTTAAAAGCTTAAATTGTAATAGTTTTCGTTTCCGCTGGAGCGTTACGCATAGATCTTAGGGTTGTAAGTTTATATATATATAGTTGTTGAGTAGGAAGACTTAATTAGTTGCATGAGTTATTTTAAAGGGGGCTGCAAGCACTTACTTAGCCATTCTTGTAAAACACTCAGGAGTTGCAGTGAAACAAAGCACGGCAAGTTGGCATTGTGTGGGCCATGCACATGGCTAAGCTCTCTGGGCCAACTAGCAACTGGCAACTGGCTGAGGTGCAACTTGAATTGGCAGTAGACCGTGAGGCACTAACTAGGAACTGGGGAGGATGGCAAAAAGGGGTACAAAATTGAATTGCGACTTTTTATGCTACCTGACATATTCCACCTCCCGTCAGTTAAGAGGAAGGGAAAGAGGCTCATAATGGAAACAGGATATTTCATTACATTTGTGCATGCATGAGTGCTGACTGTGTAAAGGAGGAAAGAGGAATTAGGGGGTAGGGGGTGATATATCCCTACACACACACACACACACACACACACAGAAAGGAAGGCAACATTGTTGAAATGTGCAAATATTGGCCCAAGTGGCGGCAATAAAAGAGTCTACATCTTCTTCTTCTCCTGCTGCCTCTTCTCGTGTTTCTATTATGAGGATACCCTTCTGCCTCTCTGTGTCTCTGTGTGTGTGTGGGCGTGGTGGGTTACCTCTCGAGGGATTCTTTAGCTCAACAAGGACAGCTCTTTTATTTGAGGTGCGCACAATTTAACATTAAATTAGTCATGAATGTCGCAGTAGCAATTTCAATTTCCATTGATTGAAAGACACTCAAATTGCACACGAAGCTTCCACGAATATGACCTTTAACCTCCGCCCCGTCCAGACTATAGAAACGCCCCCCTTTTTGCATAATTGCAATTGCCGGCAACATTGTCGCAATATTTCAACGTCTGTCGTGGATTTGGATGGATGCGCATAAAAATTCAACATAATATAATATGCTTAGCCCCTGCTTGCCACTGGTCATGGTCGTGCTGGGGTAGGGGATAAAGGGTAAGGGTAAGGGGAGGGGGAGGGGATGGCTTGTGGTTTTGTATGGCAGTTAACTTTGCCGTGACATGTGGCAAGCATAAAAGAACCGTAGAATGTCATGTTTGTTGTGGGCCGAACATGACGTTGAGTGGACAACGAAACGACGACGACGTCGACGATGATGTTGATGACGTTGACGTCGACGTCGACGCTGACAGAGCCATGTGACTCACAAAGTTTGTTAAGGGCAGCATAGCAAACATAGGTGAATGAGGGGGGAAACATGGCAAAGAGGTGCCATGTCAACACATTGGCATATTACACTGTATAACAACCAACAGTTGACTTTGTTGGTCAGGGTGAAGTTACAGTAAAGTTAAGGTGACTAATCCTTAGTTAATAGACAGAAGTTCGCTTAGGTTAAATAAATAGAAGAAGTCAGAAGAAGTTGACTTTCTTGGTTAGTGTGAAGTTGGAGCATAAAGTAAGTTTTAGAGCTCAGAAAATGTGAATTTTTAAAAAATCATTAATCTGTCTATCATAAGAAAATTAAAAATGAAACATTGCTAATTAATTTACGCAGAAATTCCTAAAATCTTTTGGCATATTCACAAGTTTTAAATTCTTAGCTGCGTAGTGTTTTGTGGCTGGTGGGCGGTTCATGAACCGCCTACAAATTGTCCAAATGACGGTCAGTTGGGTGACCTTTAATGTGCTCCTTCTGTTTGTTCATTAAATGCGGCTCAAATTTTAATTAAATGTCGCTTCAAGCTCGACGATTATTCGGAACGCACTTTCCACACAAATTTCACATAATGGCAAATTTTTCATTTTTCATTTCCATTTTGCATTTTATTCACTTTTGCACCCGCTTTACATTTTTCCGTTTCGTTTTGTTTTTGTCGTTGGTTTTTTTGAGGGGTTTTTTGCCCTGCACATTTAATTTGTGACAATTTCGCTTTGGCAATGAAAATGTGGAAAATGTATTTTTAAAAAGGCCACAACAACAACAGCAATAACACTGCGGATTATCTGTTTTTATGCCGCTTCTTCTGCTTCTTACACTTTTTCTTCCTCTATTTTCTAGTTGCGTATTTAAATGTGATATTTAATTTTGCATTTTGCAATTTGCAAATGATTTAAAAATAATTGAAACCATCTCAAGAGCACATTTCAAATGATTTATTTATGTGCTGTTGATAAATTTGATTTGAATTTAAATTTGGAACGCATTTCGAGTAAAACAGTGAGAGAGAGCGAGAGAGAGAGAGAGAAGAGGCGAGCGGGTTACGAACACTCGACGCCTATTGAATTAATTAGGCTGCGATGAGGACGACACTTTAAACGCGAGCTGTACCAGCTGTGGGTGGCTATAACAGAAGCCAATACACACACACAATCACACTCACACACAATCACATACACATACACACACGCACTCCCCTGGCCCAGATGTTAGCTGGTGCTCTTTGTCGTCCTCTTGCTCCTACTCGCTCCTCACTGAAGCAGAAGCATTTTGCCCTAATTTTACTTTCTGCGATGTTATCAGGACACGCCACACAGACACACACACACACACACGCATACACACTCGGAGACAGGACACATCCACATCTACAGAGACAAACCCACACAAAGAGCACGAGCAACGAAGCGATTTCCTTTTTATTTTTTTATTTTTTAAATTGTGCCCGCCCACAGTTGTCGCCTCCTGTCACACACTCCTGTTTCCCACGCTCTCCACTTTATGTTGTGGCGTCCCTCATCCCGCAATGGAATGTCATAATTTACGCACTTTTTCATTTGTTTGTCGTTTAGTCGCGCTGCATGGTTAACATTTTGCTTGGTCCACGTTCGCGTCCTGTTTGCGGTCGCCTAATGAAATTAAAGTGGAAACCTCAACTGAAATTGTGGCAATGCCCACAACACAAAAAAAAACGTTCACTCCGTCGACTTTTCGAATCCGCCTCAATCAATTGGAGCGCGCGTCCGTGCCGGGAAAATGTCTGCAATGAACTGATGACAGCCAACGATGGCGACACGCCGCTCGGCAAAATTTCTACGGCACACCGTCTGTCTGCCCTGCGCCGGACACCGCAGCCGGAGCACGGAATGCGTCGTCGTCGGTGAGCTCGTGCGTTGGCCTCGTCTGTGTTTTGGTTAGTCTGCTGCCTTTACTAAACTAAAGAGTCGCAAAAGAGAGCAGAGCAGGAAAGAGAGATGCCAGGGCTTCTCTTACTTTCACAGTGGGATTGAGAGCAATAAATGCAGGTAAATATTTGTTGAATGAACTTTTCTGTATTCTTCTTTATGTTATGAATATCAGAACGATTTGCAACTAATTTTTAAAAAATTTAGCAATAATCATTTGAAACTAATTTTTAAATATTTTAGCAATAATAAAACCACGCCTGAGTTTGAAAACCTGATTCAGTTTTGAAGTCGCTTTTGAGCCGGCTTACTCACGTCGTTCAGGAACTAGAACTGTGATATATTTATGTATTTATTATGTATTTATTATTTTATGTATTTATTATTTATTAAGATAAGAAATTGACAGTTAATGTTTTAATATCTAAACATAGATTTTTGATAAAAATAGAAGACGAGTTCTATAAAAATAAGTTTTTATTTAAATAAATAATTTCCTGATTCCGTACTAATTTACTATAAAATGGTTTGATTGTGTTATTCACTTTATTTACTTTTATGAATCCTTAATAACTTCTGTAAAGCACTCTCGGGCCTTTCCAGGCATTTTCTCTTAGATTCTCTTGGGCTTCTCTGGCGCATGCCTCTTTCACGTTCTCTTTCTCTTTGTATTGCTCTCTAGTTCAGCCCTCTTGGCCGCATAAACAACAAACAATGTCAGCTTTTGGAGGCGACTCGTTGCACGTTGTTCGCATTGTCTGTCTGTCCCTAGGGACTGTGACTAGCTCTTGCCGGTGGGTTAATGGGCAAATGGGCAGGTGGATAGGTGGACAGGATAACAGCTCAACAGCTGGACAGTTTGAGAGATAAACAGACGGTTGCCTTATGCAAGCTCTCTTTGCTAACTCCAACTTTCTCTCTCTCTTTATCATTAGCTGTCTTTGTCGGGCGGTTTCATGTCTTACATGTTGTGCAGCGTGACATAGTGTAAATCGTGTCACAGCGCGATGTAACTTCAGATGATTATATTACTTATGTTCGCATTAGTTGTGTTTAGTTAGCGAGTATACGACAGGTGGCTGCAAGCTTATCGGGTCACATAATAAGAGAAAAAGAGACACAGAGAGAGAAAAGAGAGTGAGAGAGAGAGTAGAAGGATAAAGAGTACAAGTCGAGGCACTTTCAATTTTATTTGCACGCTTTATGGCCAATATGATTATCGAGAATTGCTCATACGCACCGTTGCACCACGCTGAAAATATTCAACAATTTCACAGAGATTTTCAGCAGGGATTATTTTATTTTTTTCGTGTGTCTAATTTATTTTATTTTCTTTTTACATGAGAAGATACAAGTTTCTAAGAACGATTTACACGAGCGTATAATTTAATTAGTTTACTAGCTAAGCATCATACAAAAAGACTTAACCAATTTGTTAAATTACACATACATATAGCGATAATAAAGATAATTTTGATTGATGTTTGTTGAAATTTGGGATTTGCATGAAATGTTATTTTAAATTAACACATACAGCACAGCACAGCAAATTGTCAATCTTATGAACTAGTAAACTATATATAATAACTACTTGTAAATTTATGCTCCTTTCCATTTTGCTCTTTGCCTTCTGTGCCGCAGGTCGTATGCTTAATAACTAAGTATACACATACACATATACATATATCTACACATATATGTCTGAATTATCTGCATAATATTCGTATTCTATCAGATGAAGCTGCTTCAGACGGGCTGCACTTCGCAGACGAAGTAGGTCTCAAAGCTGCAGGGTGAATCATTCCATTTGAGTCCCTTGCCATCGCGATTCCACAGCTCGAGGCAGTTCTCCTCCTCGCCATTCTCATAGCGGAAATTGTTGGGCTCGCCGGCATTCCAGTTGGTGAACGTTATCGGTCGTCCAGTGGCCATCCAAAAGTAATTGCCCTCATCGGCCAGATCTGTGCCGGATATCCAGAAATGCTCGTGGCCCAAACCTGTGAATTGAGAGAGACATCTTTTGGTTATAAATTGTGCCCACTTATCAATCGATTAAGGCGTCAACTGTTTGTCCATTTTAGGGGCGTGGCTAAGACAACTACTTAACTCGCCCTCGCACATTCACTTTTCAATGATCTCTGCTGTTGCCTTGGAAAGTGCATTGGAATTGAATGCATGGCCGCAATTCGAGTCGCTGCCCCTTCTCTCCTCCCTCTCCATCTGGTGTCTGCTATTGTCATCGGCCAAGAGTTTTGGGTTACCGACTTCCGTGTATTATGCACGCTAGAAAGTCAAAGCCCCCAGCCAGTCTCTGTCTCGTTCCCTCTTATTTTAGTGCCCTTTCCCTCACACATTGGCTGGGGCATTCCATTTCCATTTCCATTGACCATTTGACGTTCAGCTACTTACCAAAGTCGCGTATGTGTTTCTCCAGTCTATCGTTCTCTTCCTGTGATGAAATGCTCGCCAAGTGCATGCCATGGTAGCGGCAGTATTGCGTGGCTTTGAACCAATTCGCCTGCAAGTCGAAGAAAATCGTAAAATGAATAAGATGAAAAATGTTAGTGCCAAGTTCTCAGCCAAAATACAGAAGAGACTTAAAAGAGACGTTGCATAAATACACTTTGAGGTTTAAAGAACAGCGAACATACAAATATTCTGCAATTTCATTTGAATATAGATAACAAATAGTATTTAAATATATATTTTAATCAATTATGATTAATAATAAACATTTATCAGTTTTAGTCAGAAAAACTTTCCCACGACCAAAAATTCCAATTTTCTGTTTTATATGGTAAAGTTTGTTTTTTTTTTCTTTTGTTATTTGAAGAGAATTCACGTAGATCCCTCAGCTGGCATAAAGTGCACGACAGGCAAACAGAACTGAGCCCGTGTCGCATGCCGTTAAGACTGCCTCATGCCTTATGCCACAACCACGCTGAGAGAGGGTGGGAATGAAAGTTCTTTCTTTATTCTCATATGGCATACTAATTGACTTCTTGGCTTCACTGGAGCGTTTCTTTACAGGCCAATAAACACTTTCAGTTAGCGTGTTCCCCACAAAAACCAAAAACAACAACAACAACATACGAAAGAACAACACTTTCACTACGTCATCGACATCGACATCGCCAAGGAGTCGAGGATGCTGCTTTGGTTTGCGCTTTATTCGCGCACAATTACGGGTAATACAATTAAAGCCAAGTTAATGACGTCGTCGACATGGGCGGTCGACCGCAGAGCAAAACCAAGACTAGGAAGTACATAGAGGAGGGGAAGGGAAGCGAGAGGGGGTAGCTAGTTACGTAATCGATTTAGGTGCACATCACCTGGCAGACAGAATATAGAAAGCACTCACATGTCCTGGCAACTCAGTTGTGTTGTGGCAACTAAAAAGCTACCTGAATTAGATTTTGTTGCCACAGCCGGAATGAAAATCAACAGGCGGCAGAACGAAAATCGGAGTGGCAAAGGGTTGGCTAATTAAGAGGCAAGCACAGAACCCATTAGTGTTAATTGAATATCAAATTGCATTTATTGATACGCATACATACACATATTGATAGATTGATGCCCACACACACACACAGGATATTGCGAAAGTGTTGCCAACAAAACCGAAAGCTTTGATGTGTTGGCCACATTAACAGCGATTTTAATTGACAGCCAAACTCACAACTTGAATTTCCAATCCTGCCCTGACGCCCTCGTCTAATTCCCAGGCAATATCGACCAGGTCGATTGCTAAATAATTCAAAGTAAAACATAAAATGCTGTCGACTTTTATTGACGTTCGTCAGTTTGAAACGGAGATTTGCAGTCAGGTGAAAGGCCATGACAAGGAGACAGCCAGGGAGGAGGAGAGCAAAAAATGAGGGGCAATCAGAGGAAGCCAGCGGCGGACACGTCTGAATGTGGCAACTTCAAATGCCCGTTTACGATCTGGATCAGAGTCACGCAATTGAATGTGAATTGTTGAGTACTCGACTCAAATCGACTTGAATCGTATGTGTTTTAAATTCGTGACAAGCTTCAGATGTGGGCAGCAGTTGATGAAAGGATTGAGCCAGGATGATTGTCGGTTCAGTTCGATTTCTTGATACGATATTACGTAATGAATGTCAGACGAAGCAAAAGTGAGAGTGCCAGAGTGCAAGAGATTAAAAAAAACTGGGCGAACTACATGGTAATCATTCACGACGAGGCAGAAAAGTCAAACAATATGATGAAGAAACTAGCAAGATAGTTGTGATTGACTGGTGGTTACCCTGTAGGTAGATTTCGAGTGCTGCCAGTCTACAGATTGTAAGAGATATGAAGTAAATTGGCAGATAGTTGCGATCGAATGATAGAAAAGTAAAGAGGTAAGGTAATCGTTGACTACTAGATATTCTGTAAGTATTAAAAGGTATAGTTAAATGGTATATTTGCGAATTTTTACTAACTGTTCTAAGGTATTTTATAAATGCTCTAAATAATTGAAATTCATATTTACACCTTGCATATAATTAAGAGATAAATATAAAGTTAAGCTGTTTGTTCAACAAACGACAACAAATTGAATTTACAGCAGCTCAATTAAGGGGCGACATTAAAATGTTTGACAATTCTGTTAATTTCATTAACACATTCGACTATTTTGAGTTTAGTTGCTCAATCGACAACTGCCTACAGCAACCACACCTGCCCCCGCCTCAGTCTCAGTCTCAGTTTCAGCCGCAGTCTCAGCCTTTAATCAACTGCAATTAGTGTCGCATTTAAAAAGAAAAAACATCAAGCCGAGTCCGAATCCAGCTGTTGACTTGGCCAGTTGCCTGCTGCAGTCTGCAGTCGACTCTTGGCGTGTTGCTGGTAAATTAATTTTACCATTTTCAATTTAGTTTTTTGCGAAATTTGCATATTTACACACGACGAAATGTTTATGGCCAACGAGCGATTCGCATTGCGTAATGCGCGAAACAGAAACATTTAAATAAATATTAATTATTCATGAGTTGCTTACAGCGCCATTCTTAATTGCTTATTCCAATAAATAATTGGAACATTTCTAATGAAGTCCACAAAACACAAAGCCACAAATAACCTACTATAAATGAATAAATTAATGCATTTCTAATAATCCCGGTTTTTCGAAATGTATTCATAAGTTTAAATGTCAACGTTCGACCGAGCGAAAGAGAGAAAAAAAGAGAGTGAGTGAGAGAGAATTAAAGTTAGTTAGGTTAGGCTAATACCAGTGCAAATCAGCCGAGGGGCCAGCACTTAATTAATGTGCTAATGATGAATTCAATTAACAATCCAACTGTCGATGTGTTTACAATACAATTGTTTTACGAGTACTAACAAAATCCCGCCTCATAAACAATGTGTGTGAACAAAAATTAATTAGTTTTCTCTGTTGTGTTTGTCGATAGGGTTAAAGAGCCTGGGCTGATTAAACACACTTAATATATTTAATAATACAAGATTCATTTTGTCATAATTACTAAAACAATTTGATCGATAGAAATTAAATTTCACTAAATTTCATTTAAGCAAATTTGCATAAAAATCTGGTTTACCAATAAAATTAATTGTCACAAGGTATAGGATTACCTCATTCTCTTCTAATCTTTATCTTTATCGCTATTATTATCCATTTCATTTCACATTCAATTGATTTAGTGGACATCATTAAAATTTAATTTATAATCATCTAATTATATTCTATTTAATTTTAGACTTGAGAAATCGTTTCGAAATTATTATTTGTATTTCCAAATTAAGAAATGCAAAAAATTTGCATATGAAACTGGTTCGACATTAAAATAAAATGATATATGAAAATAAATTCCTAAATATTAATAACCTCATTACTTAGTTCTATTCTATTCAAATTCTAATGAATTAAATTGATAATATAACCTTTTTATTTCGTAGAAATAGTTTTCAAAGGAATGTCGAATTAGAAACTTGTTCAACTTTAAAATAGCTTCTTTTCCATTTTCAACCACATCAACTTTTATAAATAAATGTCAGAATTTTAGCCGAAAATGCACAAATTTGCATTGATTACCTCATCGTCTATTCACTTGACTTTTTTCTAAACTTAAATATTTAATAGACCATTAAACAATTAAAATAATTAGTTCTGTTTAATTTAATTTGGCGGTTTTGTGTTTTCAAACACCTGCTGCTAAAATTTATGGTCTCATTGAACTGCCAAATGTTTGGCTCGAATTCCTTGGCGTTCATATCATGAGAACAAGATCTCAAGAGTGTGAATAAACGAATAATCGATCTCTACCTGGACAATCTGACCTTTGAGTGTTTCCCACTCCCCGTAAATAACTTCCTCAGTTCTTCCTATTTCATGTATCTTAATCACTTGACTCATAACTGTTATTTACCATTCATTTGACTATAAATTTTTTTACATCTGTTTATTAACGATCAACTTAATTATTCCAATTTACAATGACGATTTCAGCGGCTGCCGTTAAATTAGTATATTAAACTATATTTATGGCGTAGCTTTAAAGTTCAAGGAGAACGCTTTATATGGTATATGAGAAGAAGCAGAAGATTCATAGTTTGTATGTGAATACAGCGCCGTTGTGATAGATTTGCATACTAGTCTCACTTGTCCATCGTTTCGGCCATTGGCCAAAAAACGCGCCAAAGTCGCGCACAAGTCGCGCACAAGTCGCGCCCAAGTCGCGTCATAGTTGCAAGCGTTTTGGGCGCGTTTTGAATGGCTCGTACGCCGTTTGGAACCTTTATAGTTTTGACTAATACGTTTTTAATATGAATGGTTGCATTAATTAAAAGACGTCATCTCAACTACCAAATTGCCGATGCGTGTCCAAGCACACGAGCCTCTTCAACTGTTTGAATCATCATGGCCGATTGATCAATCACTGAGGTCTTTTTAATGATTCAATGGCATTGGTATCAGTTCTAAGGCTAACGATATCAGCTAGTCAATGATATAGAGAAGGTTGCCTGATCCGAGGTGTGGCAGTTTACAACTACACAACTTCATATCGAAATAATAACAAAACAAGAAAGAAGTTAATCTTTGGACGAAGAGTTGAGTTAAATATTTAATCTTCGAACGATTAAAAGTATGTCATTTATCCTGATCAAGAATATATATACACTTCATGGGATCTTCCATGGAAAAATTGGCTAAAATCTGACTACTATTAACTCAGCATGATATTGCATTGTCTTTTTGTTTTTCGTTGTCTGTTGAAATCGACTTAAATTTTTTTTTTGTAAAAATAGCAGATGCAATGTGTGCAATAAGTTTATGAGACGGTCGAACCGGACTGGGGACCATTGAACCGTTGGACGGTTGCAGTTAAATGTTAATGGTGCGGAATGCAGCTTACCTTGAAGAAGATGCCGAGATAATATCGCTTCTCGCCCAGCTTCAGCAGCGGCATCGTCCATTTGTTCGGCATGTACTGTGACTCGTCCACGCAGTTTGGGCAGTCTATAAATAAATATCAAGGAAGCACACGGATACAGGCATATTAGTATACAAAAAATAACCAAAAGGAATACAAATTTTCTGTAAAAAGAAAAAACAAAGCGAGACAACGACATCGAAGTATCAAGGTCATAAGAAATTTGCATTTCAAAATAACAGTTATTAACATGATCTTAAAATTCGCATATTATGTCAATTACCAAAGCATTAATTATACTTTTATGTTCGTAATAATCAATAAGATTCAACTGAATTCAGCATAAGAAATTCTTAACATATTGATATTTATACACAAAACTGATTGTCAAAAAGTCTTTTAACTAATTGCTGTGAAAGCGAATTTGGCTGTACCATCTAAATTATGATTGCTCTGGGAATCAAGGGGCGGCTGCCATTACCCAAAAAATGAAAAATAATTAACCAAAGCATTTTTGAAAAGACTTTAAAGCAATGGAACAGGTTCCTCCCCAGATTCGGAGGAAACAAGTTCGACCTGATAAACTGACAATGACGTCTAAGCCAGAATGTTTGACAATGGCTTTGATTTGGGGATCTACAAATGAAACGAAACTGAATCAAGGTTAAACACACCATTGTCTTGGTCTTGATGTGCGTGGACTGAGTTTATATTCAGTTCTGAGTGTGTGAAGGTCATTACGGCAATATGGGAAATATTCGTATGTTTGTATGTTGATTTATTGTGTGTATGCGGTAACATTCTGTCAAACATGCCAACAACATGTTGGCCAAGTTAACGGCGTTTCTTTTGTCTTTTGGTAACAGACATAACAGACACAACACAAAATACAAAGCAACAAAATAACAAAAGGCAATAAAACGACACCCAAAACTGGCAGCTGAGCAAAAATTTCATTTTCGCGAATTTTGTTAATTAATCATCCCAAATGGTTGCCATTACGAGCCAAGGCCATAAGCAGAAGGCGGCATTAATGATAATTATAATGGTGTTGAATGGTGCTTGTTGTTGCTACGGTTACTGTTGTTGTTGTTATTGTTGTTGTTACGATTGTTGTGGTTGCTTTTCGCTTTTTGGGCAGCTCAAAAGTGCAGACGTTGCGTCGAGTCATTTAAGTATTTACATGAGTTTACACTGAATAACGGGAAACAGCATCAAAAATGTAATTTAATTTTAATAGAAACATTTGAATCATTAAAAAATGTAATAATGCGAAATGTTGCAATTTATCTGATGACAGCAAGTTTAGATTTAAATGGGGCGTTTAGATATAAATCGCGCTTTAAAAGATTCTAATGGGAGGATTATCAAAGAAGTTTATGATTATTTTTTTAATTTACTTGCTCTGAGTAGCAAAACGCAAAATCTGTTAATTAACTATTTTTGCATAATTTTCATAGAGCTCAAAGAAATTTAAATTATATAATTCTAATTTTAATTGCAGATTTCTTATGTAGAAATGGAAAACAAGTTCTGTAATTTTCTAAATTTATGATGAAATTTTTGATATTCTGCCAACATTTTTAAGCTCACAAAAAAGCTATAAAATTCTAGAAAAAAATTCTAGAAATTTAAGCTAGTAACATAGCCTCAACGTGAAACTGGCTCAAAAAACGGCTTCAAAATTGCACTTTCTTTCGATCTCGATTTCAAATTTCCCATTCAGTTGCATCATTGAATTAAACACGCATTGTTAATTACCTCATCGACCGGTCAAGATCAAATCTTAATTGGACATCGCCTGAGATTTAAAATTAAAGGTGTCAAATTGATTAAGTTTCCGCAAAAACTTTATTCAATTTGCATTCAGTTTTTTTTATTGTTGCGCGTAAATCAAAATGTTCGCCAAGCAAAAAATAATTGTGTTTTAATAAATTATCAACAAGTTAAATAAACATTTGTGGTATAATATTTATAGTTTGAGTTTCGCATGCAATTAATTTAATTTTTGGGCCGAAAACCAGTTTGGATTAAAGGCCTGCAGGCGGATCAAAGTCAATGCCAATACTCGTCATTATCCCCCGCCCACGCCTCCTCTCTTCCTTCCTCCCCAATAACCGATTGCAATTAAAATTGTATTAAACAAGGCTGTACATCGTTTTGCGTACAAGTTGCGACCTTCGGCAGCTCGTTGAGAAGTGGAAAGAAATCGCAGCCAAAGGTGAGGACAGTTTGACGTAACTGACGCGAGACCTGTACAGATGTCGGCTTTTATTTACTCTTTTCAGAGATCCGTTGATAATAATTGGCAGCGACAACAGACAGCAGACAGCACACACCAACCACCAACCAAAAAACAACAAGACTTCCATTTAAACATTGACAAACTTCCTGTTTAATAAAAAATCAGCTGGTGTTTTTGTTTTTTTTTTTATATTTTTCAAACGAACAAAAGAATTTCTTGAGTTTATATTCGAATTATGCATTTTATTGTTGTCAAATAAACGAGTTTAACTTTTTTAATCTAAACTAGTTTAATTTTTTGCTGGTTATAACATTATAGAATTTAAATTTGGAGTGTCAAGCTTTCCGCTTCAATGATTAAAGCAATCTCGACTCAAATAAAATGGATGCAATATTACGCATACGCCCGGCTGGTCTGTCATCCATTTGGCTCTTACTTTTTAATCAATTTTGGCCCAGTTTTTGCACTCAGTATCTGAATGTTTAATTAATATGGAACATCTGACCCTGGCCTTCAGTTACCTTTTAACTTTTTTTTCGCATTTTAAAGCAAATTAATGGATTTCTTCTATTTGATTTATTGTCGCCAGGTTATCGCTCTCTTTCGCTCTCAATATGGCCTGCATTTTTTGTCACAATCAATTTCATTTTATTACAGATATTTCAACAGCTGCCACAATCAGAAAAAAACAATAAATCCAAAGTCAGCAGACAGGTGTATCAACAAAAACAGCGAACACTCGACTAATTTGTCTGATTGGTCAAAGCGAATCAAAAACCAAAATCAAAATCAAAAAAACAAAACTGTCATGAAATAAATAAATAAATTGGAGCGACAGACATTGATCAATGAAATAAGTTAACACGGTAGCTGGGGCAAATACACACACATATCTCCTTAATGAAAAGCCAAAGCCAACAAAAATTCCAAATTTGAAAAGTGAAAGTGAATTTGGAATTGCTCGATTCAGTTGTCGGAAGGATGTGCAGCACTGTGTGATGTTGTGATGGTTATGCAATCGCAGATGAGGGGAGTGATTTATGTGTTATTCAACATACCAGCGACAGGACCTGCTGATGCTTTGCTCGGCGTCGCCAACGTCCTGTCCACTGTGCAGAGCAGCTGCACAGCGACTATCACAGTCAAAAGTATATATTTTTGCATGTTTGTGCTGTTACTTTTCGATCGAGCTGCTTTTGAATACGATTATTATTATGTTTATGTTGAATCTATTTTTGTATGTTTATTAATTTTATTTTATTTTATTTTTTTTCAAAAATTTATTTATCCAGTTATGCAAATTTGCACTTCCGTAAAGATAGCAAAACAAAAATTTCGCTTGGCTTTTTTCATTCAACGCATTTTTGAACAAAATTTATGGAATGCTGCAGATGCACAGATTTACATATGAATTTTAATTTTAATGCGCGTTCCGCTTCGTATTGTAATCGGCGCCGTTCGTTATCGAGATTGGAAGATCGTGAAACGGAATCGAAAGTTGCCAAAAAAATACAGCGTAGATAAAAGATGTTGAATATATTTAGTTATTTTTTTTTTATTTTTTAATTATTGACCAAAACGAAGACCTCGTGCGCATGCGCGCCCAAACTGACCGTCGGTTGTCGAAGAACTAACAATTTTGGACCTCATTGGCGCCGACTAACGCAGAATCTCCAGCGAGAGACAACAGTTGAGAGTTGAGAGCTGAGAGAGAGCGAAAGAGAGAGAGAGAGCCAGTTGAACTGGTTCGACAGAGAGTTGCAGTCACTTCGAACTCGTTTGGCGGGGCTTCTTTTTTGTTTGTGTGTGTGTGTGTGTGCGTGACACGAGACGCTCTGAAAGATCAGCAGCAGATGAGATGCTGTGTGGACAGTCAGTCGAAGGCAGAGCCAACGGCGCACTTGTTGTGGCAAACAGAGGGACGGAGGAGGGAGGGGAAACTGCGGCTTGCAGCTTGTCAAACACTTGACGTTGAAGCCGCAGACATAACTTGAGGCAGCTGCCTTTGCTGACCAAGGTAACATCAGTGGAGCGTTGATTTGGACATGCCCACCAAGCTGAGTTCGAGCGTGAAATAAACACTCCCCCTCAACACCCCTCAACACCCTCAACAATCCAAAGCAACTCAGACAACATTTCAAAATTCTGGTTATGCGGTTATCGCATTGCAAATTCTCTGACGACGCGACGTTCTAAGATTTTGCAATTTCACTGAATCTTGAATTTGAAACTGAAACTGAGTCAACGTCAACCTCAGCGTCAACTCAATTCAAATCAATACCAATTGTGGCTGATGCTTTCGATTTCTTTTGGATAGCGATACATTGTTGCCAGCCGCGTTTCATGATTGACCTTGACAAAATTAATAAGTACACGTTTTGTATCGCACTGTCAGCTGTCAGAGAAGCCACTTGAAATATATATTGCGTATACGTAATATGGTCATACTTTATACTGATGTCAAGTAATTTCTTACAGTTAATTGACAGAATTAGCTTTGGGCTACAAACAGAAATATTTCTCAAGTTATTTATGAATGTGCTTAGTGTACATTGCGTATACGTAATATGCCCACAATCATGTTTCCCCAAGAAGAAACTTGCAATAACAGTTATCATAAAATAATATAATTGCTTTTAGGTTTACCCAAAAATAACCAACATGTAATTCAATAAACATATTTGCTTGAATTTACTGTCAGTCACTCGCCTTCAATTATCAAAATTTCAAAGTAACCCCAAATATTAACTATTAAATTGGCCAACAAATGTCAGAGGCAACAGAAAGAACCAGAGATAAAACTTCAGTCAAATGGATCCTGAGACGGGAGAAGAGTCATTCTTGGCGATTGAAATAGAGACCATGAATGAAGTGAGGAAATGGGCACCACTTATGGAAATGCTAGCAGTTGTCGTCTTGATCTGTGGAATAGTTGGCCTATTTCTCAGCTATATAAAATGATGGAAATGTGGCCAGGGTATTCGGCAGTCGTGACAACTTTGCATATTTTGGATATGTTATTGGCATTCTTATAAATGGCATCGGTTTATCTGGTTCTTCTGCTTGGTTTTAAACCGTAAAATAAACGAGAAATCAACATCAAGCCGAAACAAGTTAGCACATGTTGAACTCCGTTTTAATTTTATATTCAGACTCTGTTGTCTTCAGTTCGATTTGCGTTTGCCATTGAAAGTAGATCAGAGTATTTTCAAATCAAACAATAGCCACAATAGAGTTCATTGCTACTTGGTCATCTGCGATTTGCCTTTTGTAATAAAAACCAGAATCGTGGCTTGTTTTGCTGCCCTATTCCAGGTGAACCCCCTAACGGTAGTCGGAAGTTGTCAGTCGCACAATTGATAGCCAACAATTAAAAATCAATTAAGATTCTTAAAAAAGTACTTATTATAAGATCATTTGATAACTGAGTGTGATATTAAATTGACTAATTTTAGGCTCTCATCGGCTTGTTAACTTGAAAACATTCTTCAAAAATTCCTAAAAACGTGTTTTAACATGCGATTAAATTCTGTCTGCCAAAAATTAAAACAGAAAATAATTTATTGAGTTTTTATATAAAGATGGACAGCTAATGGATCAAATTAAAGTTCATAAAAAAATTTAATATGTAAATTATGGCAAATCAATTGTTTGTTTGACGTGTGTGTCGACGGGCACTCGAAAGTGTGTATAATGCCCAAAGAACTTTTATATAATATTTATCTATTGTAGTCTTTCTGCAGTTCTTCGTTTCCCCCTCAAGGTTAATTTGCAGAAAAATGCTAATGAAGTTGATTGACTTTCTTAGTCAAATGTCAAGCTGCACAAAGAGACAATAGATCGCAGAGATTTATTCCTTTCATGTTATCTCAAACGTTTGTCAGCAGTGCTAAAATTTTATTTGCTTATAAATGAATTTCCAATTTGGATTTAAGACAATGAGTTGCATACAAACAAGTTCGATTCAAATTTCCGCTCTGTTAGCAAAAGGTGTGAATTCAATTCAAATTTAGGAAACGAGTTTCAATCTTAACTCAAATATTGTTGGCCATAAATTACAGTTTCAATATTGAATTTATTGAGTTCAGCCAGCTATCAGTTTTTGGCCCTGGCCATCGCAAAGTGGCGAATTTATAACTTTAATTGCGCAAATAGACTGACAAAATAAAGCATAAATTAAATGTATTCGTACTCGCATTCATCATACGCCTCGTGGGCCACAACGAAATATGCCACAGAGACCGCATCAAAGTTGTTGTACTCGTATGCAAATAAATCCCGTTTGCTCTTCAAGACAGTTGTAATTTGATTGAGTGACGGCTTTGCAATAAACCTTAGCTAACTGGAGCTCCACTTGACGTCTCTATCTCTCTTAATTGTTAGCTTGATTGATGACTTTGGACTTTTTACTTGGACTTACCACTGTCGATCTCATTCTCGCTGGGATCACGATGGAATATATCGCCATAGTACTGATCATGCTGCTCTGATTCCACACTTTGCAGTGACTCCTGGCCATCATCGTCGAATTCATCCTGTGGATTCTCGTTGGCTTGTGTCTGCTGATCCTCGGCCAGATCTAGATCCTCCTCCTCGTTCTCGTACGGCACTTGCTGCCGTTTGGAGCTGCTCGTCTGTCGCTTGGCGGATGCAGCTGCCAGACGATTGCGAATTGATCCACCTCCACTTTTCTTGAAGCTGTCACTGCTCGCCGAGAAGCCACGTGGTCGTGGCCGTCCCGAGGGCTTTGGCTTGGGCAATATGTCCGCAATCGTGGGTATTTTCTGGCTAACACTGCGATTGGGAAACAAACGTCGCTCCAAATAATTGGCGAATATCTGTTGCGTTATTTGATTCTGACGTGCCAGCTCACTCTGATCCAGCTGGAAATCGCCAGTGACTGGGCTGGCTCTGCTCCCTCTGCTGCTGCTGGCTGCAATTGAAATGAAATCACAAAATGATTAATCATGATAATCACATGTGGGACGAGGCAATTGTGCAATGCCCTCAGCTCTTAGCTGGAGCAATTACATAAACAACGCCGACCCACGTTCATTTCGAAGCGGAGGTGCAGTAAATGAAGTAATTAAAAACGAGTACCAGAAAAGGTAGCTACAATACAAGCAGACGAATCTCACATTCCCTTACATCAATCTTAATTCAAGTTTAAAGGCCACTCTTCAAGTTACAAGAAAACTTGATCCCAGTTCTCTTAATTCAAGGGAACTATCCAAAACCAGTGGCTTTTTGGGCCATATTAAATTTAGATGATGATATGATGATGTCAAGCTGCGGCGACACGCATCCATCAAATGTTGGAGAGATGCTTCGGCCTCAGGGTCGTATACTTAATATTTTAATTCTGGCAACTGACTGATCATTAGCTGTGGCTTTAGGCAGTTAAAGTAAATTTATGAATTTGCACTTAAACCTTTATTCTCTTCTCTGAACTCTTCCCGCTTCTTTTTTTAATGACAGATTGATCATTTGCCATTTGGCTTGAATCTTCGGCCACTTTCTTTGGCTTTTTTCTTTTTGCGCAACTGTGTCAAGGCCAAAAGAGTTTTGTGTTTTTACTGCCGAGCAGCTTTTAAGCGGATTGCGAGCAGTTTCTGTTCCACATCGACTTCCAGTTCCCGTGGCCATCTCCCATCGGTTAATGAGTTCAAATTGCCAAATAATTGATATAAATGCTGCCGTAAACAGCGCACTCAAAGCAGCATTAAGGCCATAAATGCCACGAGTGCTCGCACTCTTTAACAGCCCCCCAGCCTGATGCATTAGCCCCAAAAGACAACGCATCCACAAAACCCAACCCAGCCCAAAAAGTTGTCGTGCTGCCGACAAAATTTAATTACCAGCTGCCGTAGTTTATGTCTGTCTGGATTTTTGTAATGCCTTTGCAAATATGTTTTTACCATCATTAAACTGTTAAGTGAAATAAAATATATTATGCAATTTATTGTCGAGTCAAAAAGTAAACATAAAAACTTTCTGCATACTTTTTTTTACTATATTTCGCACTCGACTTGGCCATCATTTAACAACCCGTAGAGCCTGTGATGAAGTGGCTATGAGTGCAAAAAAAGTTCGCTGAAATTGGGAGTGTTTGCTTGAGTACGTGATAAATCTTTTTGTGTAACAAGCAAATCGCATCAGAAACATAATTGATTGGGCTGCAAAGCGTTCATAGTTTATGTAAGATTATACAAATAAAATATTTTCTTTTACTGTTTTAAATTTTTCTTCCCTAAATAAATTTTAAGTTTGGAAAGTAAAAAGGGAAAGCATAATGTGAAATATAATTGATTTTAGTAGACGTTGATTGACTCTATCTGAATACAATTTAGCTGCTTTCAAACAGATACTCGACATAAATTAAGATTCAATTTCAGCTTTAAAGTGCTGCACTCGAGTTGAGTTTTGAGCAAAGTCATTGATTGATTAATTATCTATTCCAAATCCATTTGCTGGCCATCCTTCAGCGGACAATTGTGCTCTGGTTGAGGTCACAGATTGTACAATTTCTGCTTCGTCGACAAATCGAGAGAATTGCTTCAACAATGGGTCATAATAGCAGCCACATTATAGGCCCATTGTTAACGCGGCTTATAATTGTTCTCAACGAGCCAACAAATCAAGCTGAATAATCCTTGAGTTATTATGAGTATTTTGTGGCTCACTTTGAATGTAGTTGTTCTTGTTGTTGTAGTTTTTTCTAGTTGCTACGGCAATTTACATGCCATTGTTGACCAATTGAGCCACAAAACGTGATGGCCCAAATGCTCAATATAATCGAATTCCCGATCTCCGATCGCCGATCGCCTTTTTGCACGCAGTCTTAAAAAATACCTATTGCATTTTTATTTGTCATTTGATTGGAGTTTATTAATTTCACGAGCGAACGTGCAACGTGCAGCCGTGTAACCATGCAACCATGCAACATAAAGGCAGCTTGTAACCCAGTTCTGTCTGAATTGATGTGTATCTGTATTTAGCAGATACACGGCAAAGGCACATTGGCTAATTGTCGTTTGGCTGGCATATAAATCATTGGAGACTCGCAGAGGATGTTGAACTGCCTTGAAAATGCGACAGAAACAACAACAGCAAGCTGCAAATCAAACAGTAAATCATTTTGACTTGCATCTGTTGCAAATAACCACCAGCTACACCAGCGGCATGTAACAGATAATGTATCTGTAGCTGTATCTGTAGCTATGACTACAAAGAATCGAGGGCCGTGTAATTGCCGCTTGGCTGAAAAGAGGTCAATTAGCAAGCAGCAGCATCTACAAGTACTCCAACATCCACTGCAACTGCAACTGCAACTACAAAAGAGTTTGCTTTGAAGTTGCGTAATTCGCCATTTGCCATGGAAAGGAAACGGCAAAAAAGTAAAAACAAAAAATTATGTGCGAAAAATATCTATGCCAAAAATGTAACAAACTCGATCACGACGACAAGACCTGCCCCATTCCATAAGTGCAGCAAACAAAAAGTGTTTTAGATTTTCATCTCATTTTCCAGATAATGTTTGCCCATTACGCAATCAATGCGCTCGCAATTATCTAAAAACGCTTTTTATGCGGCCGTCAACGCGGCGTATGCGTAACGCAAAACCGAAGCGCATACGCCCCGTTGGCCGTGTTGTGGTGAAGCCATTTGATATATCTAAGATGTACATATAGTATATTTATATATATAATAGTCATGCGTATGCAATTGATTCTCAATGTTAAACAAGATTTGTAAAAACTGACAGCTAATTAATGGCCTCAGGAATGGATTATGTTCTGCTGAATAGACACATTTTATGGCTTAATTGCTGACCACTTAAATAGTTGTTGAGCCTATAAATTATTAATCAGAAATTTGCATATCTGATGTAAGCTTTCGGCCTAAGAACTTGCCAATCCACTACCAATATATTATCAAATTTATTTGTTAATTCTCGATGATTGCAAAGCAGGTGCTTGAACTCAACAGGAAAAGAAGAGAAAGGTGAAGAAAACAGAAGAATTAACTTAAGCATATACTTATCAATCTATTAATAGTCAAGTCAATGAACGATACATTAATCTTTTATCCGATTACCAAGTATGGGAATGTTATACGCACGCGCTGACTTTTGGCTTTTGTTTGGTTGCAAAATGTCACAAGGTGAAGGAAGAGGTAATATATTTATAACAGACTCGTACAATACTTATAAGTAGTGTTGACTTTAATACGAGTTCCATAATTCTTTTTGCTATCATTTTAAATTTGTGCATATTTATTGATTGAAATTAGTTTATCGACGCTTTTCATGAGGTCATCAGCATTCCAAATGCAACAGAAACAGAAACACAATTCTCAAGCACAAAACAAAAAAACTTTAAGTTCAGAATAGCATGTGATCCGATCCGATAGCTGATAAAATGTATTATTGAAATGAGATTTCAGATTTGTTATTTGCGCACTACTGTTGAATATTTCATAAGACATTTCATATAAAGATGCCAATGACATTAATAATTTTTATCGGCAAAACATATAAGACTAGAGCCAGTTTCCAATTTTTATTATGGATGAAATGAAATGTTTTGCATTTATTAGCGTGATTAGCGTTAGTTTGGTAGGAGAACGGATAACGGTACTTGATAGATTCTAAATGTAGCTCTAACTTTCATTTCATTCCCATACAAGTTTCAGTACAAGGTCAGATTCTAACACTAGATATTTACCTAATTAATTTTCTGATTCTCTGTTATCATCTGTCATATAATTAGATAACAAACTCATAGATTTTAAGGCCTTATCACTTTCCAGTTCTACTCAAGTTTCTACACACTTTCTGCTGTTACTTGTCTTATAGTTAGACCCCATCCACAACTAATCTCCAGTCGCACTTCAAGGTCAATTTGATTAAAGTCTTCTTCTCTCACGCCTCAACAGCTTTCGTCGGGCATCGAATGAGGCAGCATAAAAAGACTTTATAACAATCTATCTAAGTGCAATATTAAATATTTGTTGGGCAATTGACACAGCCTCATTACGGGCAAAATGTTGGCTGACGACCTTGGCATGGATTTAGCCACTTCAGATGCCACTTGCCACTCGAGAGTATGAGGGAAAGCTTCAAGTACTCGTACTCACCTCTTTTGTCGCGGCCAGCTGCCTCTTCCGCCTTCTCCTTCTCCATCGCCAACACCTCCGCAATGAGACTTTGTGGTTGTGGTGCAATGGGAACGTTTGCCCGCTTGCTGGAGATGCTGTTGCTGCTGTTGCTGCTGTTCCGTGCCACATGAAAGCCGTGCGGCACATTGCGAACGGGCACTGTGAGGGGGGGACTGTTGTTGCCGGAATCAACACTGGCCAGCGATAAGAGCACGGTGAAGAGTGTCAGACGTATCATTATAATCATTGGTTCAATTTGGCTTAATAGATATTACAAGTGCACTTTGAGAGCGCAGCTCAATTTGAAGTTCGCGGGCGCGACGACGACACAGACACGACTGACAGACACCTCGTTAGAGAAAGCCCAGGGGGCAGGCAAACTGGAGAAGCTGAAGAAGCTGGAAAAGATCGATATGGCTTCAATGGTTGTTGTCTGTTATGCCGTTCACACTGGCGCTTTCTAAATTATCAATGCAGATCTTGATGTCAAGTTATGAAAATGAGTTCACAACGGGTCGATCTCGATCTCAGTCGGGGTAAGAAATGTTTTGTTTTGTTGTCTATTGTTTCAATGCTTCTGTTTTCTCCTCCTAAATTTCATGGCATTGTGGAATAGAGAGCCAGGCCAGGCCATTAATCTGTGGCTCCAGCTCCAGCTTCGGCTTCAGCTGGGTATCCGGATTAGGTAATCGAGCGATTTTGTCTCGTTTCGTTACGTTTACTTTCTTTCCGTATTGTTGTTGTTGCTCTTGCAGCAACGTTTGTTGTTGTCTTGATGTTTTTGTTGTTGTTGGGAGAGCCACTCACTCTCACTTTTGTTTTTCAGGCGCTCGAACAAGTCTCAGTCTCGGACTGGTCGATTTGAAAAGTGGTTCGCATTTAGCGCTCAGCTTTCGTGCTGTCCAGAGCCACGATTGTTGCTCCGTTTCCGAGATGCGAAGTTGGATTGGTTTTCTGTCTTTTCTGTCTGTTCAGTTGGTCGCTGCGTTAGCTTTCGGCTTGGTAACTTACAGACTAAAGCGTTTGAACGCAACTAAAACACGTTGCGCGCTCGATTCCTCTCTGGAGCCGATCGTCTTTGATATCGACGCAGTCGCCTCTCGGCCGCGGTCAGCTGCTGCGACTAGTATCTCCTCTCTCTCTCTCTCTTTATCTCACTCTCTATCTCGCTCTCCTAGCCGTGTCGGCTCTCTCACAACTCGTTTGCATTGACCAAGCCTAAAAACAGCATCTGCTAACCATTCAATTCGTTCCTCTCCTGCATTTATCGGCGTGAAAACGGCCTTTGCATCGAAGTCATCTTCAGTCAACATCGGACCAAGCGATGCGGTTTTTAATTACATAGCAGGTGCGGAAAGGGGCGCGGTTCTGGCCGTGTTACATCTCGCAACTGACTAGGAACCTGTAATCGAACCATCTTTTGCCCTTTAACAGGCTCAATAAATGACGACTTTTAACTAACTACATATACCATAAGTTGATTTTAATCTTGGCCAAGTTAATATATTTTTATGGACTTCGACTAAATATTTTTTAGCTGCGATATATAAGACTTATTTATTATTCGGTCGTTGCACAATTTTCAGAATATTTATTGTAGATGAAAGTGTAGTTAATGCAAAAAAATTAAAATTTGAAAATCAGTATGAATAGATTTACCATATAGCAGCTATATATTATTACTATTAATTTTTAAGAATCTTAGTCAAAAGATATAAATTAATTATGCCAAGTTTTATCGAGAAATCGGCAAGTCAATTAAGTTTTTCAAACGATCATTACACATTTCAATCTTGATTTCGCACTAAGAATAAAAATACTGATAGAGAACATAATATCTAAATTATCCATTGATACCAGTGCTACCAGAATCCGTTAAAAAAGTGACAAATTTGAATTATTAACAAATTTTAAAGTAAAAATTAAAAAAATTGGGAGTGTTTTTTTTGCTAATTTTTATTTTATTTCTTAATTAGAATGCAAAGGTAGAAATAAAATAACAGAATGCAAAAAACCACTACTAAATTTTTTTTATTTTTCATTTAAAATTTGTTAATAATTCAAATATGTCACTTTTTTAACGGATTCTGGCAGCACTGATTGAAACACAAAATTTTATCTTATCCGAAAAATAATTTTTATTATAAGTATAGTGGTGTTAAAATTTTGTTCATTTCGATGAAACTACTTAATGACCAAAAATATTTGCGTATCCATATGTGAAGAATTTGTGCGTTATGTCAAGAGTTACTATATCCATATATATATGCATAATAAGCATATAGATTTTGTATAGCAGGGTCAACTTCCAATTACTTCTTCTTCTTGCCTTTGCCTTTGCCCTTGCCTTTGCCCTTGCCCTTCTTCTTGCCCTTGCCACCCTTGGCGGCATCGAGGAGAGCTTCAGTCACATAGGTCTCAGTGGTTACCTTACTGATGGGCAATGTCACCGGCTGCTTTGGAGTGCGCAGCTCGATCTCAATGGTGTTCTTCTTGTGCTGCGACTTGGACTTGCTGCCCAGCTTGACGAGGAACACATCGCTGTCCGTCTCATCGCACGTTTTGTAACACACCTGTAAATGAAATAGAAAATAAAGATAGATTTTATTTTTGATGCCATGTATTCAATTTTCGACTGATCGTTCCTATATAGTCTAATAGTCTGAGTATATCTAATTTATGGGATCAGACATGTCTCCTGTAAGTCAAAATTATAACACTCTCTGCAAGTGCATGAAAATGGCATGTAGAAAGCTACGAATACGAAAACGACTATGAATTGTTGTTGCCACACGTTTGTTACCGCAATTGGTGCATGTGTGTGCTTATGCAACACCACAAACGGACAGACGTACAGACGGACTGACAGACAAACACAAGAGCAGCAATTGAATGCAACCACCACAATGCACCACATTGTTTGTGGGCCAAGTCATGGACCGTTTGAATTGAATTCCGCATTCCTAAACGTGCCACAAATGTGGTATGTGGCATGGAGCATGGAGCATGGCACATGGCACATGGGGCAACAGGAGTTACACTGTTGGCGCTTACCTCGATGCCCTTCTGTCTGGTGTCCAAGTTGACGCCCTTCATGGTGTCCTTAATGTCCTTCGCCTCCACTTGCATGCAGCAATTGCGTTGATTCTTTGCTGGCGGCTGCGCCGGAATCGTTGGAGGACCGCCACCACATAAACGACGGCGAAAGCAATCGACTTTGGCCTCATTCCGATCACAGACCTGCGATCTATAGCAATCGACCTTGGCCTCGGCATTCTCGCACGCCTCCTTGATCTTCGAGAAGGGCACGTAGTAATCATCCGCGTCGCAGGTATCATTACCCGCATACTTGATATTGGCTCGGATCTTTGGTATCTTTGGATGATTGACAATACTACCGCAGGTGCGACGCTGGATATGTTTGCGGGCAAAGTCGCTGCGCTGCAGCAGATCATTGAGGCAACTGGTGGACGGACAATCCTCCAGGCTCTGTCTATAAACAGGGTCATCTTCGGCCCCCAAATTCGAGCCGGCACCATCATTGACACTCTCCACCTTGTGGGTATTCTTCAAGACACGTATTGTTAGTCCACTACCATTGAGGCAGGCCTCGAACTCGTCATATGCCTCTGGACCCGGATCTGGACGTGTTGGCTGTATAAAGCACGGCTGTATCTCCGGACTGCAGTCGCATTCGCATTGGCATTGACAACACTCATTGCACGGCTCCGCTGCTGAATACGAATCAAATGAATTTGTACAAGTATTCAGATCCAAGTAAATAATATTACTTACGTCTTGGCATCATCGGTCTTATCATTTGATCTGTGACATTGATGGCACAAGGATCCTTCTTGCCCTTCTTGCCCTTCTTACCCTTCTTCTTCTTGGCCATGTTTATCGAATGTGTTCTAAGTGTTCGTGTATGGGCTCAAAATTAAATTTGGATATAATGTATGAATTAGTTAATTTGGATATTGCACTTGGCCAGCAAATGGCGCAATTTCCGTATAGCTCGTGTTGCTTGCTGCAAACCAAAACAAATAAAAAAAATTAATATTATTGGTTTACCAGAATAAAGTCTATTGAAACTCAAAGAGAGTCAACGAATTGCTTCGGGAACTGCCCACCTTCTGGAGCTGTATCCATGAAGCAATTGGTTGGGTTACCAGGCAGAACAATCTAAGAACAATTTCAAAGAACTCAAAATCGTATAATGAAATAACAAAATAATTTTCTTTGTTGTTTTGTTGTGTTGTGGAATTTTCTAAACGATTAATGGGAATAAAATAAAAACTTTTACCCTGGATAATTTTGTTCTGACTGTTGAAGCGTTGAAATAACTAAAATTTTGATTTATATTCGTATACAACATTTCCAAGGATTACTATGGTTGTAAACTTTAAAATTTTTAAATTCAAAATGGCGCCCAATTGTTCAATATAATTTATTTTAGGACGGGTAATGAATAAATATAATTATTACATTAAACCTTAAATCACATAAATAAAAGGCACTTCGAAAGTATTTAAATTCCAAAATGATGAAGTTTTGAAGCCTCAAAAAAAAACATTACAAACAAATAAGAATCATCCCATAAACTCTAATTATTGTACAATAAAAAAATGTGAGTGCTTAATCAATTATGTGCTCAAAGATTCCACATAGAAATCAGCTGTGAAACAGTTATGAGATTTTAAAGTTATCAACAAAATGTAATGGAGTATTAAAAAAATTTAAAATTATCGAAAAAAATTAAATTTCCCAAACGAATACAATTTAGTTAGTTGCAGAATCGATTTGCTCGTAAATCTATAATCAAAATGATATTTCGCATGGAAATCGATATAGTTTTGATAAAGTAATAAAGCTTAAAGATATCTATAAAGTGTAATGGGATGGGAAAAATAAAAAAAAATCGAATTGAATAAATTTTAACTTTCTAAATGAAGATAATTTTAATTCAGAAATTTTTCACAGGTAAAACTTAAATGAAAATTCCATTCTGCATAGAGAGTATTAAAATTATGGGAATTTTTAAATCAAAACATTTTTATTTCTATTGTGTTAACATTATTTTATTGTCTGTTTGGTGGGGGAAGAACTGCTTCATAACAATTATTTTGGCTATTACATTTAATTCTTAATTGATTTACTTCAACACACACTTGATCATCCCAGCTGGAGTGACTCACATCTCCAGATCTTCTACGCGTACTCGTTAGCCGGACTTTCCAGTTGCTTCACACCATCGAATGTAGGTACATTATTCCCAATCTTCGGACAGATGGAGTTCTTCTTAGCCTGATTGTTACGCTTCTTTGATCGACGCTTACGCGCTCCAGTGGGATTATCTGGGTACAGGATAGTTAGGGATTATGATTTGATATTGGTGCGTGCGTAAAACATTTTGCTTACTGCGATCGAACGCATCCTCACAAATATCGCAGGGGCACAATTTGTCCTTATTGCAAGCAAAAAAGCGATAACATTTTTTGTGTTGCTTCACATGGACATCTTCTTCGTGAACTAATGACGGACGGTTCTGTGGCTGCTTCGAGGGTGGCTGGGGCACGTATCGGTTACCCTCCTTAAAGAAGGCAGACACAATTGTCGGACCATGGCAGGATAGACGCATGATGAGCACAATGTTACCGGTTTGCCGGTTGCAGAGATTAAAGAGGGGGATCATTTGCTTTGATACCTCAGATAAGGGTCGGAAGTGCTCGCGGCGCTCAAAGCCAGAGTCATAGCAATCGCATCTGTCCAACACGTAGGTTGAATTCTTCATTTTGGGCATATCTGCCAACTGCTCCTGCCATTCTTTGTTCCAATCATAGTTTCCCAAATCAAAGCTTTTTTTAACGCGATCGAACAGAGACTTTATCTTAACTTCCATTAGTCCGACCAAAAACTTGCAGCAGTTCGATCGCTTCTTATAGACGTAGACCAACAACCGATCATCCTTTGTGACTGGTGATTCCAAGGCAAATATACAGCGTTTGCCAGTCTTGGGACGAGAGGGATTCTCCCGATTTCCATAATCCCGATCACATATACTCACATAAACGCTATTGCGAAAACAAATCTCTACACAGATCGGATATTCTTCTGGTGCACAATAATTGTTGTGGGTGATCACAAGATCATCAACCACAAACTCAAACATATAAATTAAATGTGGAACAACTGTCATTGCGATTTACCAGCCTAACTTAAGAAACAAGATCAAAACAAAAAAAAATTTCGAAATAGATTTTCAACCAAATACTGAAATTTTGTTCTGCTATTTTTTGGGATTGAAATGTGAGTGACTTTACATCTTAAATATACAAATAATTAGGACTGTTTGAATAGCAGATATTCTATAGCCAGCTGAGGCATGAATTTCAACCTGAGCTTATCGGATTATTTATTCTGAATGTGACTTGGAAACTAATGGATAGGATATAAGAAACGATTGGTGTTCTTTGGCCATGGTGACCCTGTAGATAAAAATCTACACAAACACTATGGCCCGTTTTCTTTAATTTCTAAATAAGGTGTTTGAGAACTATTTAAAAGCGAATTTGAAGTAAAATTTATAGAAATTAATGTCAAGTTTGAAACTATCAGGTCTGTTCTGGTTTTCACTTTTTATTTTTTAGCATTTAGTGAAATGCATTTATTCACTTTGCATTTAAGCTAAGTATTTAAAAATGATCGTTCTTCACTTTATTGGACCTAGTCATCAAATCAAAGTAATATCAATCTGCAGATATTCGCGAATCCGCAAAATCTTACTGAAAAATAAAATCGGAACAGGTTTGTATATGTTAAGTAAAACGGCCCTTAATTTATTAAGCTGAAACAATCGTTTTCCCCCATTTATTTCTGTTTTTATTTGAATGATCTTAAAACAAAAACATTTTAAGCATAGATGTTTGCTATATCACACCATGTTATTTTAAAGTTGAATGTCATTGACATTGGTCTAACTACTTAAAATTTAGACTATTAGTGCAGATCATTCAACCAAGAACTACCATTAAATTACCACTCTAAAGGATTTTTAGGGTAAAGTGGGAATCTAAGAATTTGGGGCAAATGAAAAAATACCCAACTAAAAAGAACAATCAAAACAGTCAAAATAAATGCAGATTAGTTGGCCAAGACGCTGCGCTGCAGCATATTGTTAAGTTATTTATTGTAATCGCAATTCTCCAGGCTGACAATATTTACGGTCGTAGATCGAATCCCGCCAATTCCAATTCCCTCTTGCCGTATTTTTCCCTGGCCGTTGTCCTTCTCTTTGTGGTCCTGGTTGGGGATCCGACCACGTTGATTAATCAAAACACAGACTGCAGACGCAATCTCTTTGGCTTTGGGCAGCGACAACACTCTTCACACTCGTCACAATCGTCGATCACTGAAAATTAATTATGTGAATAATTCGTTGAACTACTTGAAGTGGGAAAATATCAACCTTTTGGTCACTTGGATATTGCTTGTACGATCTTGACCCGTTTTAGCTCTTTCTCCTCTACTTTTTGGTCAGTTTGAAAATGCGATATACGATCGTGTATGCATATATGACATGAGTACGGATCGCGTTAGTCAACTTGGATATTGTATTTGACCAGTAAGTGGCGTAATTTCCGCATGGCTCGATTGCGTGCTGTTATACAGAAAAAGAAATTATAGGGTATTACTTAGCTGTGCATGCGCTCACCTAAGTCGCAACAACTCGCATATTCGGGACAGCAATGGGCGCAGGGATCATGATTACATTCTTCCGGTGGGGCTGGAAATGACGTTTCGCAGTAGCAGCTGCCTCCTTCCTGTCGCTTCTTCTTCTCCTTCTCCTTGCCTTCCTTCTTCTTTTTCTCCTTGTCTTGTTGCTTCTTTTCGGCTTTCGCATCTGCCTCCTCCTTGGCCTTCTTGTCCTGCACCCAACGCGGATAGGCGGGAACGCCACCACAAGGACCGCAAGGCTCCAAGCGCTGCTCAATGACCGACTTGCGGCGCTTGGAGGGCACAGTGGGACACTCTATGGGTAGTAAAGAGATATCAGAATATAATAAAATTAGAAAATGAAAAAAATTAAAAAAATGTAAATGAAATTAAATTTAAATAAACCAAAAATTGTTAAATTTTTGATTTACTATTAACTAATATTCAAAATTCTTGTAGGGAATCCAGCAATAGCGCAGAGTAAGCTTACCGCGATCAAACTCATCCTCACAATATTCACAGGGGCACAATTTGTCCAGGTTGCAGCTAAAGTAGCGCAAGCATTTCGGCATTTGGTTCGCTGGGTCATTTTTCGGGCAAGGATCGGGCATGGTGCACTGTGGCAGGGGAGGGGGTTGACAGCCGCCACGACATTTCTTGCCAGTGTCCATGGGACCACCAGTGGCGCTGCCACCACCACAAGGATCGCACGGATCGCAGGGGTCGCACGGGCCGCAAGATGGACAGGATGGGCTGGGTGGACATGGTGGTGGCGGGCAGCACGGATCCGGGCACTTTGGATTGCGGGAACAGATTGGGCGATTGAGTGAAAAGGTAGACACAATAGCCGGTCCATTGCAGAGCAATCGCATGATGAGGACCATGTTGCCGGTCTGTTGCTTGCAGAGATTGAAGAGCGGCAGCAGACGCTTGGTTAACTCCGAGGTGGGACACAATTGCTCGCGTCTCTCATTGCCGGGATCGTAGCAGGCGCAATTATCCATAACGTCCTTGTTCTGTCCCTTCATTTTAGGCAATACCTGCAGCTGCTCTTTCCATATCTTTTCCCAATTGGGATTCTCAATATCAAAGGACTCCTTGACGCGATCGAATATTGGCTTCAACGGCAGCTCAGTTAAGCCAATGAGAAACTTGCAGCGGTTCGTTCGCTTCTTATACACATGGATCAAAAGGCGATCCTTATCGGTGACCGGCGATTCCAGCGCAAATATGCAGCACTTGCCGCATTTGGACTGACAGGGATTCACACAGGAACCGTACTCGCGATCGCAGACGCTGACGAAAACGCTGGAGCGGAATGTGATCTCAACACAGGTTGGATATTCCTCCGGCGCGCACAAATTCTGCTTCGTTATCAACAGATCGTCAACCACAAATTCAAACATGTATATCAAGCTTGCCATTGTGCGATGGGCTGAAAGGCTTTTTTATTATTATTTTTGTTTGCGATTTCGATTTTGTGCGGTGTTTTAGAGAATAAAATCCTAAATTTTGTTACTAAAAATTTGAAGTTGTAATTTTGGCCGAGGCAAGTAACTGAACTATGCCTGGCACGGCTATCCCAAAACCCTGAACCTAAAAGTCAATGCCTACTAAGTGAATTAAATTGTTTGCCAAAACATCCGATTTTCAAACGAAACATAATTTTGATCATGGTCTGGGCTCCAAATTTATTCTGCATTCAAATCGATATTGATTTTGTTGAAATTATTTCTTGCCTCTCTTTCAAAAATTCAATTTTTTTTTTCTCAACTTAATTCTGCAAATGGACTACGATGTTCAAACTTCAGTGAGTTGAGAATTTATCATGAAATTCTATTTCATTTAATTTGATTTATAGTTAAAAAACCATCGAGCTAAAACCATAAAGTATTTGAAATTCAAGTTGTCCATTTTTCAATGTATGTATTTTAACATCACTACTTTTAATATTTATTTTTATTATATTATTTATTAATGTTTACAAATGAATGCACCAAAATTAAGTTTAATATATTAAAGAATATATAAAAGATCGTAATATTAATAGACTAGGCAAATCCCATAAATACATTTTGAAACCCTTTATTAACGGCCGTTAGTCCGATTTAAATCATAATATAGTTAAAGGAAGAATATCTTTTAATGCTTTTAGTAAAAATACCATTTGGTTTTGTGGGGTTTATTTTCTAGCAATGCATAAAATCCTTTATTTTATTTTTATATAACGTTTGAAATTGTTCTACAAAATGGTTTTGAGCTACCTTTTATTTTGAAATTGTAAGGGGCGCTGCAATGATCACCGCACCTTCCAAACGCATTTCACCCCTGCAAGAAGCTCGCGTAAGTCGTTTGTACTTATGCATAAGAAATAAAATATATTAGCTAAGGGGGGGTGGGTTATGGGCGGGTAAAAGACGGGGATACAAATGAATGTGTTGAACACAAAATATGCGATTGGGAGTAGCATTGTATACAGGAATTTTGTTGAATATAGTTGTTCGTGCATTGTCTTTTCAATTTATTTGGGAACTTGCAGATGTCGGCAGTCATAGGTCACCTAAACGATATTAACGTCAGGCGGGCTGAAAGGATATGAGCGGAAAAAGCCGTGGCCATTGGACAAACTCAACGCCATAGTGCAGAATGCCGGTGGCACTGACCGCAATCATGGCACCCCAGAAGAGCATAAATAGCAAATTCTCCGTATTGAACTCGGCCGGATATGTCATGGTGATTATGAACATGGCCACAGCGATGAGCAGCACCGAGGGGAAGGCAAAGTAGCGCCAGCCGCGTTGCGCCATCAGTGGCGATGGCAGAATGCTGCCCTCGTTTTCGTTGATTTTGTAGTTGCCCAAGAACAGGTCAATGCCATCCTGACGCACACCATCCGCAAAGTTGTTCAGATAATAGCGGATAAGTGAGTTCTTGCCATCATTCAGGGCACCCGCCTTGGTGCGCTTTCCGGTGCGGGTGAAGTCCGTTTTGAGGGCACCTGTGCCGGAATATTGCAGCGATACCAGATCAGCATTGTCCGCCCAAACGCCTTTGAATATCGACTCAAAGTTGTTGGAAGCCTGCTCCACACGTTGACCCACATGCAGGACGCCCAGTTTTTGTAGCACAGCGGTCAGGGAGCGTCGGGCGAGCATGCTCTGCACCACATTCGTTCTGTCCAAGCAGTCAATGCAGTTGGTCCGAAAGACACCCGTCTGCGTGGACACCAAGTTGCCATTGTCAAAGGCATGATAGAAACCAAAGTCCTCTTGCTCGTGAGCCAGTCTATCGATCAGAATGTTGAGTCGATCCCAACGCATCTTGCGGCACTCGTGATGGAAATCGAAGGCCTCGTACCGCACCGAAGTGTTGCCCAGTTCGCGCACCAGTCGGGCAAATGTCGCCTCCAGCTCGCCTTCGGCGCCCTTATGATCCACCAAGTTAATGGCCACCTGCTGTCCATAGATTTGGATCTGTGCATTGAAATGTGCCGCGCATGCAGCCAAATGATCCTTGCCGGGAACGAGACACGGTCTTGGCTTATAGCGCAAATTGGGCAGCTGATGCCAGTGGAAGGGCATACTGCCTCGCGTTTGGACAAAGCTCGTGTGCTGGCCGTTGAACTCGACAATCTGTTCCGTTTCCACAAAGTTAGCAACATGACCCTGATCGTTACTGCCACGACAGAACAGACGTGTGCCCGCACGCTCCACAGATCTGCGAGTTATGATGCTCCAAAAGAAGGTTTGTCCATTGATTTGCACCTGATTGATCGACACAAATCCCAGCACCAGCGGCAGTTGGAATCGCTCCATCTTATCGCACCTGAACTGCTGCAGCACATAGTTATTCCAAACAAATCGCTCGTCCGCACGCTGCAGCAATCCCGCTCCTCGAGACTTTGCGCTCAGTTCCCTCTGACGTTGCAGCGTCTGCGTTAGATCATAACGGTATGAGAAATAAAAGAATTTGGTGTCCAAAGTCTTGCGCAACATGCTCAAGTATTCCTCATTTTCCGAGCGTTGAATGGCATTGGGAATGTAGGGTATAATATCATAGCCGGCCAGACGCCACACGATGGTGTTGTTAATGACGCCCACAAAGATGCGGTGGGTGGCCACCAGCAGATAGTCACAGCTGAGGAGGTGTATGGAACCAAGAATGCCACAGATGCGTCGTGTCGGACGTAGATTCGTCAGCTGTGTGGTCTTCGCCTGCACTCGCGTCACCTTGTCGAGGCGGCCAATAATCAATAGCTCGTTCTGCCCATTCGGCTCGACAATGAAGCTCTCCTGCGTTATGTACAGATTCATGTCATCGTAAACGTCGTTTTCTGAATCCATCGTGGCGGTCAATTGGTCCGAGGTTGCAGCTAAAATGCACCCAAATCTAATTATTTTTGCACTTGTGGGTGGGGTGGGGTGGACTGTGTTACTACATACCTTTTTATCAATAGTTCCCACTGATGACGGCGCTCGCACGCAACACACACGCACACACACTCAAGCACCGGCAGCAGTAGATGAAACAGCAAAGATGTTAGCTGCAGTTTATGTTTACACAGCGCTCACGCTCGCCCTGTGTGCGGTGTCGACTCGTCTGGCCTCACTAGCTTTTTTTTTCAATTTTGGAGATGCTACAACTCAGCTAACAACAAATAACATGACAAATTTTAATAAATCAAGAGCCAAACTAGGTGACGAAGGCACAAGCACTCACACACTCATTAAGGTGCCCACACACGACAAGCAGGTTCGATGAGCATGTTCGTGGTGTGTGAACATCAAAACAAAAAAAGAATTTGCACTATAGCATAGGTTGGGATTTATCCCAAGATTGGGAGAGAATGCTGGAGGTGCATAAATCAGCAGTTCAATATCGTCCGTTTTCAAATTCTTCATATTTATTTAATCAATAAAAAATATTTACAATAAGCCGCGAACGAAAAATGTAAACAAGCTTAAGTTCAATTGAACGAAGTTCCCAAACAAAGTGCATGACGAACGTTCGTTTCGTTCACACGTTCGAAAATTCGACAATTTAAAATAAATAAAAACCAATTGTATTTTATGATATTCTTTCTTTGTAATCTTAAATGCTTATTAATTTAAATATAAAAATATTAAGGATTCTTTTCATAAAGACGAAAAGCAGGTTTCTTGTGATGCTGTTCGCATGATGCTGGCGCCATCTAGCGAAAGCAATAATCAACTCTACCAGTGTGCACATATATTAAATTAAATAGCACTACTAGTGTATACCCATCTATTAAGTACAAGAAAATTTTTCGCGTCATTTCAAAATTGAACGGACGACGCGACACCACAGCGGCTTGTGATATATTCATTTTCAATTAGAAACTTCTCCAATATATAAATGTATAAAATTTGTAATAGCTAAACTAGCTAGTTCGTGATCAGGGCATACAAGTTGAAGTGTTACACTTTACGCACACAAACCCACACAAACAAGTGAAGTCTGCAAAAGCACAGTTAGTTTTGAAAGCGTCATTTTGGGACATGGACACAACATCGGGTGCGAATGGCTCGCGCCAACAGCAGCAACCAGCGCGCAAATCGAATCAAAACATTCAAGTCTATGTGCGCGTCAGGTGAGTACAAGTTGGATTTGTTTCTTGTGGCAGCTGTTGATGATCATTATGAAATTCCTCTGCAGGCCGCTCAACTCACGTGAGCGATGCATACGCTCCGCGGAGGTTGTGGATGTGATGCCTCCTCGTGAGATTGTCACACGCCACACCGTTGACTCGAAGCTGACGAAGAAGTTTACGTTCGATCGCACCTTTGGGCCGGAGTCGCGCCAGTGCGATGTCTACAGCACCGTCGTGGCGCCCCTTATCGAGGAGGTGCTCGCGGGCTACAACTGCACGGTGTTTGCCTACGGACAGACGGGCACGGGCAAAACACATACTATGGTAGGCAATGAGTGCGCCGAGCTGAAGTCCTCCTGGGAAGATGTAAGTACTCCATTGATCCGCAGTACAGTTGCGTTGCATTAGAAACAAAAACAACAACAAAGTTTAGCTTAGAAAACCTGTTTTGCTGCTTTGTCGCTGACCTCGCGCATTTGTTGACTTCCAAGAATTTTAGAAACCTTTTTTAATTGCCTGCACGCTTGTTTTAGGACTCGGATATTGGCATTATACCGCGCGCTCTGAGTCATTTGTTCGACGAGCTGCGTATGACGGAGCTGGAGTTCACGATGCGCATCTCCTATCTGGAGTTGTACAACGAGGAACTGTGCGATCTACTCTCGACCGATGACAACACCAAGATACGCATCTTTGATGACAGCACGAAGAAGGGATCGGTCATTATACAGGGACTGGAGGAAATACCCGTGCACAGCAAGGACGATGTGTATAAGCTGCTCGAGAAGGGAAAAGAAAGACGCAAAACGGCAACGACCCTTATGAATGCCCAATCTTCGCGATCGCACACCGTTTTCTCCATTGTCGTGCACATTCGCGAGAATGGCATGGATGGCGAGGAGATGCTCAAGATCGGCAAACTGAATCTGGTCGATTTGGCGGGCAGCGAAAACGTTTCCAAGGCGGGCAATGAGAAAGGCATACGTGTACGCGAAACCGTCAATATTAACCAGAGCCTGTTGACCCTGGGCCGTGTGATTACCGCATTGGTTGATCGTGCTCCCCACGTTCCATATCGTGAGTCGAAGCTGACGCGTCTGCTGCAGGAGTCGCTGGGCGGACGCACAAAGACGTCAATTATAGCCACCATCTCGCCGGGGCACAAGGACATTGAGGAGACGCTGAGTACGTTGGAGTATGCGCATCGTGCAAAGAACATTCAAAATAAGCCGGAGGTCAATCAAAAGCTGACCAAGAAGACGGTACTCAAGGAGTACACCGATGAGATTGATAAACTGAAGCGGGATCTGATGGCGGCACGCGATAAGAATGGCATCTACCTGGCCGAAGATACTTACGGCGAGTTGATGCTCAAAATGGATTCGCAGACACGCGAGCTCAATGAGAAAATGCTGCTGCTCAAGGCGCTCAAGGATGAGCTGCAGAACAAGGAAAAGATCTTCAACGAGGTCAGCATGAGTCTGGTGAAGAAGACGCAGAAGCTCAGTCGCACCGAACAGCACTTGACTGAAACCAAGGGATCTCTGCTGCTCACCAAGAAGGTGCTCAACAAGACCAAGCGACGCTACAAGGAAAAGAAGCAGCTGGTGGAGTCGCATGTGAAGACCGAGCAGCAGTTAACCACTCAGGCAAATCAGATACTAGAGGCAGCTGACCTGGCTGCCGATGATACTCAGCAACTCCATGGCACTATTGAGCGGCGTCGCCATGTGGATGAAATGATACGCAATACGTGTCAGCAGTTCGCGGAACGCATGCGGGATAATCTGGAGATGCTCGACGGCAGCTTGGCACAGTACCAGGAACAGCATGCGGGCTCCACGCAGCTATTGACCGAAGAGTTGGGTAAGTGATTGTAGTCTTAATTATTTGTAAAGTGAATGCTCACTTTCTTATTCTTTCCCTGCTCAGCAAACTGCACCAGCGTGCATCAGCGTCTGGTGGCGAACGCCACTAAAAGCATCGACAACTTGCGTGATCTTTGCTGTGAGTCCCTGACTGGCCATGGTCAGTTGCAGGCGCAGTTTGCAACAGCTGTGGCCAGCACGGCAGATGCCCATTGTCAGGCACTGCTGGCGCAGCTCATGGAGCATATGGAGCAACGCAAGGCGCAGTTGAGCCAGGACATACTGGCCAATCTGCAGGAGCTGGAGGCCAACAATGAGCGACACAGGGAAGCGTTGGACAACATGCGTGATGGCTTTGCGCCGATCATAGAGCGCAATGCAACGGCCGTGCAGCAGCATGTGGATCAAGTGCAGCAGCAGCTGAACGAACTGACTGCATTGAGTGCTCCTGACTCGGAGCAACTGCAGCAACTGACAGCAGAGCTGGCCCACGAGGAGGAGTTGGCTCAGCAGGAAGCGGAACTGATGCGTCAATTGGAGCAGCTGCAGCAAAAACGGGCCAAGAACACAATCAGCATGAGCACTCGAGTCGGGCAACTGAAGCGCAGCCATGTGGCAGTCAATGAGCAGGCACAGCTGACCGGGAACAGCATGAAAGCCTATGCCACGGAGGGAACTGTGGCTGCCCAAGCCGCACGCGATGAACTCTGCAGTCAACTGCAGACGGCGGTGCTGTGTGTGGACCATGGCGTCTCCAAGTGCTCAACGCTGCACGTGCAGCTGGATAATCTGTGCAAGGAGAGCAACAACCAAGCAGAGTCCAGCATGCAAACAGTTCGTAGCCAGCAGCAGCAACTGCGCCAGATGTCCGCCGACAGCGAGGAGCACGCCCAGCAGCTGTGTCACGAGCAGCAGAAGCAGCTGAGTCTGGCCACCAGTCAGATACATCAGATCATGACCGCGGACATTAATATGGGCATTGGACATGCCGCTGTCACTGGTGATCTCATCGACAAGCTGGCCGGGCAAATGTCCCAGCACGCCACCTTGCAGCGTCAACAGCTGCAGACTTGCCACGAGCATCTCTCCAATTTCCATCAGAGCGAACTGAAGACATATGCGCCCACAGGTGCCACGCCTTCGAAGCGTGACTTCGTTTACCCACGCACGTTGGTTGCCACATCGCCGCATCAGGACATTGTGCGTCGCTATCGCCAGGAGCAGGACTGGTCGGATCTGGACACCACGGCCACTATCGATGAGGTAAGTCTGAAATAAGATTCCCATAAATGTCTATAACTAATTTTCATTCTTCTTGAAGTGCAGCGAGGGTGAACCTGATGAGGAATCACTGCAGTCTGTGCAGGAACTGTCGGAAACGGAAACCATTATGAACTCCACGCCCATTGAGCCCGTTGATGGCCAAATTATTAATAGGCGCGGCTCTAAAAGCAGCAGCGCTCGCAGCTCCAACACATTAAAGCCATTGTCCGGACCACGCAACAGTTCCCTCTCGCGCTCCCTGACGCCCAGCAAACACTCGCCGCGCAACTCGCCGCGCAGTTCACCTGCCTTTAATAGGGTAAGTTAATAATACAACTGCTAAATGAGCAATAATATTTATGGAATTCGCTTTTTCATTTCTAGCACAACAAAGAGAACGTGGCCTGAGGCGAGGATTCATCAACCCAGTTATAACATTTGAGGCGTTAATTGGAGCGTTTCTTCTTTTTCATATTTGCACTGTTCCTTTTTATTTGTATGAATTCCTTTCTCTGTTAGCATTCATTATTAAGATTCTTATTTCAATTTGCACATTTTTCGTATTAAATAGACACATATCTGTATTACAGTCACCGCTCGATAAAAGTGAACTAAGTAATTAGACATAGATTTAAAGAACTCTTTCTATAAATAGAATATGATTTTGTAATCATTCATTATTCACCTTATCGAAATTAAAGATTCTTTGTAGAGATTATAAATGATTGAAGCCCTCAGTCGGCATCTTGTTGCTCGTCGTCATCATCCTTGAGTATGCCCAGGCGTCGTGCCACTTCCTTCACATTCGCTATGAACTCCTCCTGCACCAGGTTGAAGCTCATCGCCAGCAAAGCAATGCCAAACAGCAGATACAGCGAACAGTAGGCAATCGACTGTTCCGACTCATCCTTCACTCCCTTGGCAGGCACAAAGTCGCCAAATCCTATAGAGAAGATGAATAATTCATATCACAGAAGTAAGAGCTTGTTCACCCACCTATTGTTGTCAACGTGATGAAGCAGAAGTAGGCAGAGTCCAGGAATGACCACTGCTCCCAGAAGGCGAAGAGCGCAGCGCCACCGAGAATGTAGCTGACCACCAAGAAGACGCACAGCCAGATGGGCACAGGTCTGTCCTTGGGCACCAGCTCGAATCTGTCGCCGTACTCATCGTCGTACATGGAGTCCTCGTCGTCGTAGTCATAGCTGGGACGTCGCCTGATCTGCCGCTGCACTGGGAAGCCCATGGGTGACATGATGCGTGGTGAAGGCGGCAGACGACGTTCGCGTTCCCGACGTCGCTCGCGCCTCGGCTCTCGATGGCGGGAACTGTGACGCACCGGGTAGTCCTCGTAGATGCCGTTGTCATCGCACATGGATAGTTCATCGAAGCTCTCCTCCACGTAGTCATCGTATCGAGGCGATCTTCCGCGGCGCTGTCGTTGTGGAGGCGCCGCATCGTAGTCCGGCGGCTCCAGATGATTACCATAACGGGAGGATTGACGGCCCAGGCTGCCGGCTCGTCGTCCATTTGGCCGCGAATGATGCTGTTGGTGATGCTGTGGCTGTGGTGAGCGCTCCCGCTCCAAGTCCCTTTGTCGTCGACGATGCGCCGATCTGGGCATTGATTGACTACGAGGAGCACTCCGAGCCTGTTGTCCACTGTGAGCCAAGTCGTCGCCGTCCAGCGCATAGCGATTGGGTATAATTGGTGTCTTGCGCACCACATCCTCGTCCACATCCTCGTAGTGCGAGGAGATGTGTCCATGCCGGGGATCCACAGACTTGGCCCGTCCCGGCGCCGAGTGTAGACGATGCAGCTCTCTGGAGGCACGTGTGTCCTGACCCTGTGGTGATCGCACTGATCTCACACTGGCTGCCCGCTTCGCCGGCGGCTGCAGGTCCCCAAAGTCCTCGATAGATCCGTGGATGTGTGTTCTCGAGTGGCCCAGATAACGCTCCCGCTCCACAGTGTGTCGATCCCGCATCCTGTCCCGCTGCTTCTGCCGGCTGCTGTAGCGACTGGACCTGTTCAAGGTCTGCGTCTCGTACTCGTCCCCATAAATCGTGTGCCGCTGGCGAGGCTCATGCTGCAGTGGCTGTGTGTACTGCTGGTGGCGTCGCTGGCCGCGTCCTCCACTGCCACGATGGCCACCACCAAAGTCACGATCCCTGTCCCGATCATCGTAGCCGCGACCGTAACGCAGTTCTGGATCGGAATAAGCGTGTCCCATGGACGGGCCCAGTCCAGAGTCATTATTGGAGCGCTGTGTCATCTTCATGGAGCGTCTGAACGAGGGAGGCGGCTGACTCCTTGAGGTAACCCGTTGTGGCCGCATCCTCACTGACCTCTGCCGGGATCGACGACTCTTTGGCCGCTTCGCCGACCGAGTGCACACATAGCAACAGATCCGCCAGTAGAGGAAACTGTGTGACAGATGAACAATGAGCATGCGAACTGTAATTGTAATTGTGATTGCAATTGCTGCTCCACTCACCGAAATGATGTGGCCATCACATCTCCAATGTTTGACAGGCAGAGCAGCATCAGTGGAATCCCAACGATGGCATAAAAGATCGTCGTCACCTTGCCCCAGTCCGTGCGTGGCGATATGTGGCCATAGCCTGTCCAGCGTCCGAGTCACATGCGAATGAATAACAAGGGTACAACTGGTGAGTGGTCATGCTTTAATGGGTATTACTAAAGTCAGATCGAAAATATTTCAGAATATAGCTTAAAATTAAAGTGAAGGGACTTATTTTCGGAAAATATGTCCCCGTTTATAAGAGATATCAATTTTAGAGGAGATCTTTGTTTCTCCATGCTTTTTTTCAAGAGACCTTCAAAATTGTATCTCTTTTCTTTTTTGTTTAATTTTTAGCCCAGTATTCTCAATAATAAATACATATTTTATATTTTAATAGATTACATTTTTAGCAGTCTTCCTGTTTATTTTAAACCAAAAATTTATTTCAGATATTCTCGAGGTTCCTTTCTTTGCCTTGACCTTAAGATAAGATATGTTTGGCAATTGCCGAAAATGTTAATGAGCATTTCGTGTCCAATCGGAAACTAACCCAACTAAGTATTATCGTCTCCCACATAAAATGAGCAAGTACAAAAAAGGCGTTTCAAGTTTTGCCGCGGAAATGCGGAAGTATTTGCATTTGCCTAGAGTCTTATAATGGGTGTGTATTAGAGTGTTTAAGGTGTTAGCTCAAACCCAAAAATGTGTCGGTCATTAAACTCAGTTGTGGCAAAAAGACTACAACAGAAAAAAAAATGCCGTTCTAAAATCAAGCCTAAAATTCTTGATTTAAGCCTGCATTTTTTAAGTATGTTTCCAGGATTAAGCTGAACAATCAAGCCTGAATCGGGATTAAAATGGAAAAATAAGCCCAAATTACTTGATTCTCTCTCAGCCTCTCTCATTTCAACTGGTCTGGTGGCTCAGTGGTTAGAGTCGCCGACTTGTTTGAAAAAGACCTGGGTTCGATTCCCACCAGTCATTTGCATTCAAACATTTTCTTCACTAATAAAAAAAATGTTAAAAAAAAACAATAAAAAAAAAAAAATAAAAAATATTAAAAAAAAAAATTAAAAAAAAAAAAGATTAAAAAAAAAAATTTAAAAAAAAAAAAAAAAAAAATTAAAAACAAAAAAGTAAAAAAAAAAATTAAAAAAATAAAAGTAAAAAAAAAACATCTTAAAAAAAAAATTTAAATGTAACAAAAAACATTATTTTTTTTTAGCCTGAATTTAAGAATTTTAGGATTGAATTCGGGATTGAAAAAATCAAGTATTTCATACTTGGTTTAAGCAAATCCGAGATTACCCCACTTCTGACATCGTTTCGGATTGAATCCGGGCTAAATATCCCGGATTTTTTTTTCTGTGTAGCAACTAAGTAAGCCAAACAACTAAGCCCAGTCACATAAATCCATATTGGGAAATTGTGCAAAATAATTAAGTTCGCATCATCAATCTAAAAGTTAGAAACTAAAATCTAAAAACTAACAAGTCATCTTCGGTCAGTCGCGTCTGACCTTGCGATTGTTTTGAACGCATTAATAACAATTCAGATATTTTGATTTCCTGTCTCCCCCCGTATTAGACCACAACCCAAATCCAAGCCTCATTTCGAGCCCATTTTAAAGGTCACTCACGTGCGGCACACTGACTGGGCCAATCAACCTGTGTGCAACAAACTGTATCCAAAAAAGCCCAAAAAAAAAATAACCCAACTAAAATATTTGTTGTGCTGCACGATCTGAATGATAAGCCAGATTTATTTACAGTTGATTTGAGCCAAGTTAAAGGGCATTAATTATGTTTATCAGTCAACTCATTGTAATTCCCAGAAAAGCCTTTATTGATGTCTAACGATCAATTACAAAAGCGTTCCATATTTATGTGATTTGTACGTGATCCGGCGATTGCAGCAGTTCCTGGGCGGCATCGATCGCTGATCACTGATCAGTGATCAAAGAACTCAGATCATGCGTCTCTTTGCGGTTTTCGGACATTTCTTTGGCAACGTGAATCAACCCATCCGACGATCACTTTGCTGATTTGCTGATTGCTGTTAAATCTGGCGTATCGTCGAGTGCGTCTGCCACGATCGCCTCTGCCTTGTTTATGTTGATTCATTGACTGTTTGCACTGTCGCACAGTGGAGCGAAGAGATGAAATTGCTGTTCTTTTTATAGTAATAGGTCACTTTTGAAAAGCCCATTAGGCCAATAGTGGAGTTTCTTTGTATTATCTAAATTCTTCTTTTATATTTTCAGCTTATTTGATGCAAAGAAATAAGTTGAGCTGAGGAAATTGCGCTAATAAAACGCTCCTTATAATGGCTACCAATTTTATTTTTTTTTTTGACTGTGGTGATCAAAATACGTCTTTCTTTTTAGATTTTTAAAAAATTCAAAGTTTTTAATAATTATGGGGAGACTAAAACTTTAATATGTTTATCATGCAGTTGGCAGTTGCAAAAAAAAAAATTGCAAATTTTATTTCTCGTGGAAATTGACTCTAGGATAGATTGTCGTGTTGGTTCCACGGTGATCGTGATCGCGATCGCGATTTGCGACTCGCGGATCGCGATCGTTGCGCCGCACCTGCCGTCCTCGCACAGTCGACTGATTTTAGTATCTGCCCATTGTTATATAAGTAGCGTGTGCCGATCGCATTGCCGAATTATTCTGTTGTCGCTGGCAAAGCCAAAGCACCGAAAGCATCAAAAGCAAGTCGCGAGTTGAGTTGAGTTGAGTTCGTGGAGCGGCCAAGCGAGAAATACGGGTCAGTGTGTGAACAGTTTTAAATTGTTATCCAAAAGATACAAATCCAAATCCAAGCAAAAGAAAGGCCAGTTCCCAGTTGTGAATCATGCGAAAAGATTGCCTCATTGCTGTGCTGTCGCTTCTTTGTCAGCTGGCCATTGTCGCGGCAAAGTCTGGAGAAGATCAGTGGGTATGGCGCACATACAGCCGTAGGGAGCGTGGCTTTCGGGACCAGGACATTGATCGCAATGCCGCCCTAAGTAATTCCTATGACAACAAGCTGAGAAGGGAGCCAACCACGAGGCGTCCGCTGCCTGGCGAGCCGGAAAACGATGAGATCGAGGATTATGCGGATGCGGAATCCCCAGTGACCAGCTCACCCAATGTGAGCACGCGTCAGTTTAATCCCTATCTCAATCCCAACGCCTTTCCCGGTCAGCCGACGACTGGTGGACAGTTTGGGGGACAAGGTGGCTTCGCTGGCGGCAATCCTGGCGTGCTTGTGGGTCCAGGTGGTCACCCTGGAATTATAGGCGGACAGCCCTATCCCTATCCCACTGTTTATCAGCCATCAGGCATCGGTGGATTTGGTGGTGGCCAGAATGGACTTGGACTTGGTGGCTATCCGAATGGTGGCCTCTACGGCGGAACAGGCTTGGGTGGATCAGCGTACCCTGGATTGGGTGGCAGCTTTGGAGGCTTCACTAGCGCTCAACCAGGCGCTGGTCTGGGTCAAGGTCAATTTCCAGGCGCTGGCAACCAATATCCATATGGACCTTATCAAGGAGCTGGCACGAACTTCAACAATAATCAGTTCGCAGCTCCAGGCGGACAATATCCCGGTGGACAATATCCTGGCGGGCAATATTCCGGTGGACAGTATTCCGGTGGACAATATCCCGGCGCACAATATCCTGGCGCTCAATATCCTGGTGGGCAATATCCCGGACAATATCCGTCCAATCAGTATGGCGGAGCACAGTTCCCAGACGGCTATGGACTGTTGGGAGCAGGTTTGGGTCATCCTGGCTTACCACCCACTGGCTTTGGTGGCAATTATGGAGCTGGTGGCTTTGGATACGATGAGAAATCGCCCGAGGGCAAGAGTGCGAAATCTGTGACCATTACTCCCGCTTCAGTTAATGATAAGCTCAGCAAGAAGACATAATTCCCATCCTATCAACGCCTCATCTCATTTAGTTTAGTGTTAGTCTATAGAACTCCAATCAGCGTTAGGAATAGGGATTTCATTTTGTTTTGTTAAATTATACAGCGTTGTGATAAGTATTAAATGCTTCGACTATAACTAAATTAAACTTTTTTTAATTCATTGAATTTAAGTTTAGTTTTTCACTAAATGAATTTACTTCTTCGAAATACAAGAAGTTGTAAATTAATAGAATTTTTTATATTTTTATTAAGGTTTAAGTGATTTAAAAATGTTATCACTATTCCCAGCTCTGATTTAGTTGTATGTTTTTAAATACATGTCCTTGTTGAATTTTTTATGGATACTCACCAATCGTTGTTATCACTATGATGGAGTAGAAAAGGGATCCGGCAAAGGTCCATTGCGACTTGCGCACATCCTCGTCGCCATCCCAGCCATCGGCCTTGATGGCCGTGAGGATCTGCTTCTCAAAGTTGGCCAAGTGTTTGCTCACATTCGCCATCCAATCGTTTTCCCTCAGCACCAAGGCATCATCCGAGAGCAGCCAGATGCGCTCTGTGAGATTGAAGCGCAGGTTCTGAATATCCCGTTTCACCTGAACACCAAAGGATTCAGTTAGCTGCTGTCCAGCTGGAATTGATTGCAATCTTACCTCGATCTCGTGGGGTCTTTCCAGATGCTGGAACAAATAGGCGCCGCCCACACAGTAGGAGACCACGAGCAAGACGAGCAGCACGTGGGAAACGATGCAGGTGATCACCTTCCAGGAGAAGCAGATGGCGGCCACGCAGCGGCCACGTTGCGGCTTCGCTGGCTCCAGCATGTGAGCCGGCAGAGATTGGGCCCGCCTACCCGACATTGCCGCCCACTTCTTTGGCGATGCGTCTTAACGTGGCCAATTTCACGGCTCACTGAACGTAAATTATGAAAGGGCAAAGATGTGTGAAAGTAGTCGGCTGTGAAATACCCTACAGTTAATTGCAAATATAGTGCTCAGTACTTTTTCATAATGTATATACCCTGCTGTGTCACTTTTATAATATATAGCCTTATAACCTTTTTTCATAATTTTACAGGGTATTTCTGCAATTGTGTTTACCCTCTATTCACATAACTTTTCTGCGTTTGTGTATAACCTATTGTTCTACTTTTACAGGGTATATGTACAGGTGGGAATCCCCAGTCTCCCCCACACACAGTGAAATGTGCATTAAGATTTGTCTAAATATTTATTTAGTTGCCTCACTCGACAAGGTCGGGTATCTGGGCGGAGAGTGAGAGGGAGAGAGAGAGATAGAGGAAGAGGGAGGCAGCGTGACGCTGTGCTTTATGGAAACTATTTTCGGGGGAACATCATCCATCTCGTCAGCGCCGACAGCGGGCAGACACAACACACAGGCACACAGGCACACTTCCACCTCCCACATCCTCCACATTCCCCGCTTGGTTTCCCCCAAATTGAAAATTTTTACTTTTCATGTAGCTACACAGTCTAAATACTTCCCAGAATGGCAGACGGACAGCCAGAAATCTCAATATATATATTCGTGTACACATATACATTTAGTGGAAAAGATGCTGCATAACATGATAAAGTAATTAGTATCTTTGATTTCATGTGATTCCTTTATGATCAATTAACTATGAGCAATTTATGAACTGATTGCATATTGATGGCTTCATTTACATTTATGATTCCGACCCCTTCCGATCTTTCGTACCGTCCGGTCCCGCACTATGAATTTTTCAGAATTTTCAGTTTTCAATTCATGCTGTGTTTCACTTTTCCGTTTTGTATTTTCCGATTCGGTTCTTGCCACGGGGCATCTACCGATCCCGACGACTCTCCAAATATTACTGAAACGTTTCTCAACAGATCTCTCAGATCGACCGATTTGCCGAGTGTTTTATTTTTGTTTTCTATGCTCAAGATTTTGGAATACTTTTTGTTTACTTTTTGGCATTTCACTTGTTCTCCCGAAACTTAAGAGATCCCAGTGAGCTTCACTGTTTTTCTTCTCCTCAATCGATTGTAAAATGTAATTAATTATGTTTTCATTCCATCAATCAGAAGGCTTTTAAAATTAATCATAATAGTACATTTTTATTATAATCTTTAAGTGTTTGTTATCAAAGTCTGATAAGCTAATAACCATAATAATATTAATGGCATATTTGAAACTAAATATATTTAAAGATAAGACCTGTTTTCGAGCTAAATTTAGATCAAACTTTAGCCTTAATCGACATTCAGCTGCCTGAAAGAACCCTCCATGCCGAATAAACTCTCGAAGTCAACGGGTTTACCGGGTCGGAGACTCTCATCAGCTCCATAGTTCTCCTCCTCCACCCAGTAATTCCTATAGGCCAATATGCGCTCTTCCCATTCTTTGACTAGTGCCGTATAGGAACCGTTTTCTCCGCCATATTCAACGGGCAAATACTTTTGGGGTATCTGCTCGAACATTGTCTCAAAATTGCTGCCGTGCACATGAAGCTGGAGGTGAATAGAGATGGTTTTAAAAGGTATTCTAGGATCATTAATATCTGTAGGTTACTCACTCGACCCTGTTGCTTCTTGGACATCATGGGCTTAAACATATTGAAGACCTTATCAAATCCCGCGGGTGTGTTTATGAAGTGGGTCGCCTTCGTGCGTGTGGGAAGAGCCTCCTCCTGGAAAACGGTCATCTTTTTGGCGAATGAGGGCGTCATCTGTGAAATGTGACCCATCTTGACGTTGGTTAAGTCCAGGATATGAATAACCCCGTTGATAATGGCATAATCATCCTCATTGAGCACTATTTGATTCATCAATCCGCTCGCACGGTTGATGTCTATGAAATTGTGTTTGTCTGGATCATAGGCGCCCATGCGGATGATGGCTATACGTGGTCCATTGTCATGCAGTGGGCGTGGCAGAAACACAGCAGTTCTGCAAAGGGTTTCAGTACAAGATACCGAGAGTAATGGGAAGCGGGAAACTCACCCGATGCGGAATAACGTCAGTAACTTGTCGACATCCACATTGCGACCAAGGAAGTACTCCGGATACTTGGTGCGCAGTGTGTAGTATCGATCCAACTTGGACTTGGCCCTCTCCAGGCTGTACTTGCAGCCCCTCAGGAAGTTCACCAGAAACTGATCATTGGTGCGAGCTTTCAGGTGAGGCTGTTGATTGATCCACAATCGAAGTGCAGCAATATCCTCATCGATCCTTTCCGGTTTCTCGTTTAACTCCTCGATCGCCGTCTTCTGAAGCTCCGGAGTAAGCGGACGAATGTCGGGCATGTTGAGAAGGTCTGGCAGCCAGTTAACAACTGAAGGCCTTCTTTGTTCCAGCTCGATCAATGGCCACGGTCTGAATCTAACTTGATAAGATAACGACAGATAAGGACGGCGAGAGAGTGAGTAAGTGAGAGAGCGATAACGCAGTACAAACATTATTTAAGTTTATTGCTGTTCGATATGTTTACATGATTTGGATTATTCACTCTTCAGTCAATATCTAACATGCGGAACGATCCATCCAAGCCAAAGTGACTCGGAAAGTTTTGAGTATTATCAGCGTAATCCTCCCTTAGTTTCTCGTTGGCACCAAAATGACGCGACTGCTCGAAGTAATCGCGATAGCTCAACATCTTTAGTTCCATCTGATCTATAATGTCCTGCATGGTGCCCTTGGTGCCGCCGTATTCCTTCGGCAAATACTCACGGCGAACTCGTTCAAAGATCGCTTCAGGATCAGAGCTAACGGAAACCTGTGAGCAGGATGAACACTTAAATAATCTCTAGTAAATATCAATATGATTTAACTTACTCGAGTTCTGATCTTATCGGGAAAGAAGGATCGTAGCGAATTGAAACCACTCTCGAAAGATGACGGTACATTTATGAAATGTATTCCCTTCTGCCTGGTGGGCATCGCCTCATCCGCGAAGGCCGAGAACTTGCTCAGCAAATGCGGCTGCAGGGCAAACAGATTGGCAGCCGTGATCCCAGTCATGTCCAGAAACTCAATGTAACCACTGACATTCGCGTTGTCGTCCTCCAGCATCATAATCTCGCCGAACATGGAGCCGACTCGTATGATGTCCTGGAACTTGTACTTGGCCGTATCATAGGCGCCAGCCCGTATTATGGTCACCGCCGGACCCGTATCATCCTCGTCCAATGGAATACGGAGGATAACGCTAGACGGATAGTTTTTATGATTTCTTATTTGATCGAGGGTTTTAAAAGGTTGTCCTACCCCATGCGAATGATCTGCAGCACCTGTGGGTCGTCGGCTAGTCGATGCTCATTAAAGACCTCGGGAATCGCTACCTGTAGGGTGTAGTATCGATCGATCTTGTGCTTGGCCTTCTCCAAGCTGAACTTGCTGCCCCTCAGGAAGCCCAAGAGGAACTGATCCGTGAGGCAGGAGCAGAGATGTGGTTGCTTCTGCAGCCAATCCCGCAGCGCAATGATGTCAGCGGATATCCGAGATGGCACCTCGTTCAGCTCCTCGATGGCTATACGCTGAAGTCCTTTCCGCAAGGGACGAACACCGGAGGATCCGTTGATATTGCTCATTTTGCTTGGTGCTTTAGATGCAGACTGGCAACTCGATCGCCCATAAATTGTTCACAATGCATTTCAAGCAGGTAATCAATATTCTGTGATAAGAAACTTTCTTCAAGTAATTAGCCTAATCTGACAGGTGATTAGTTTTTTATTATTGGTAGGAATAATTTGAGAACTTGGCCACATTTTGTTGTATGCTAATTTTAATTATAATTTTTTATGCCATCGTATTAAGTAGTTTTTCATACATTTTAAATCGAAAACGTTACGGAAAAGATTTGTACAACTACTATATCAATATTTAAAAAAGATGCGCCGTAAAAATTTCCTTTTTCACGGTAAAAAAACAAGGTGGCAGCCTTGGCCAAGGTTGGCCAAAAAAAAGCACGATGGCACCCCTGACAACGGTGGCAGCCATGACCATATTTAGCTCCTTTTAGAAATATGGTTAATTGTTTTTTGCTAGAACTTTGAAGCTTTCACAGAAATTTTTTGATATGTATTTGTCGTTTTTTTTTAATTATTTTTAGTTTCTTACTTAATTTTTTAAATTGATTTTTGATGACTTGTTATTATATAAAAAAAAAAAACATGCAACTGTGTAACCCACACTATGTACACAAGGGTTAACTGCTTGAATGTTAATTAACAGGAGCAGAAAATTGCGTTAACAGCTTTTAATGATGAACATGATTTCGCAGGTGATTTTTATACTTATAAACATCATTTAAAAGTATTTACGATTATAGTCAGTGAAAATAAATAGCAAAATATAAACAGAAACGTATTTGCATTTAGCATTTACGCAATTGTGACTCGTTACATTAACATTTTTATGCGCGCTAACGCACATCTCTAGCGTGGCGAGCAGCAACAACACTGTAATTTAACAGCGACTTTTAGCAGACGCACAAGAAACAAATAATAAATAAATTATCAAAATTTAAGTGCTAATTTGGTTGAACTGGCAGCGCGCGCTGTAAACTGTATACAATATATTTTAATTAAGAAAAAACACATGAATACTTGCTGAAACGACCGATTTTAATTGCTTTCAAAACTGCAATTGTTGCGGCGCAAATTGCACTGCAAATTCAACAAGGCTGCGGCTTTTGGATTAATAAAAGGCTTAAATCAAAGTAAGTTGGGTGAAAACGAAAGAGAAACGGTGGCAGCTGCAGCTGAATAAATGCCACCAAAAAGGGCGTTGTTGTTGCCACATGCTAAGTCAGCAGCAGCCGCAGCAGCAGCGGGCAGAGCAGCCCGGTGGGTGGCAGTCGCCCAGTGGGTGGTTGGGTCATGCGACCCCCCTCAAGGGCACGATAACACCGCAGCCAGGTGGCGTAAGTGGCTGCGAATTGAGTTTGCTTGCGTTTTGATCAATTTCATGAAATTTAAGACTTATTTGCATGTTGCAGTGATTCATCATCATAGTCCATCATTAAATCATTGACGTAATCTTTAAAATATTCCAATTAAACAGTGTGTTTGTTTGTGTGCTTGTACCTAATTCCAGGTAACGTGCGTCAGATCAACCAACAAAAAGGCCAAGATGCAAAACAATGCCAGTCCACAGTTACCTTGCAAGGGCATTTTAAAGACTTCGCGCAGCTTTGACAAGTCGGGTGCCAGGTGAGCAAGGCAATCCACTTTGACCTTTTTGGGCCAACAACTGATTAAATCCGTTTTGCAGTTTCCGTAAAAGTGCCAAGTTCGATGAGCTGAATGTGCTGCAAACGTTTCATCCGGCGGACAAGGACTATGGCCACATGAAAATCGATGAGCCGAAAACACCTTACAACTACACAGAGCCATTTAATGAAAACAAAGATGAGTTGGACACCGAGCTGCTGGTGGAGAAGTAACTATCCCCACTTAAATCCAGTGTTTACTATTTCTAAATCTATTTATATTTCGAATTTAGACTTCGCATTGCGGCCAGCTCACAACAGTCTTCCCAAAGCATTGATGATGAAGGTTCTTCCGGCGATGAACAGCCCATTAGCGAAGAGGAAAGACGTAAGTTAAATGAGATATCTCCCAAGACATTAAACCCATATTAACTCGACTCTATATATGTTGCAGAAAGACGTCGGGAGTTCGAGCGGCGTCGCAAGGCGCATTATCGTGAATTCGAAGCGGTTAAATTGGCCCGCAAGTTAATAGAAGAGGAGGACGATGATGGGGATGATAATGATGGTGGTGCTGCATCTGGGTCAGCACAAGGCGCCGCCTCCAGTTCCAGCAGCTTCGCCAGCGGCTCGACAAAAAAGACGAGTCCAAAAGCAACCACATCCGCGTCCACCAGTGCCACCAGCAGCAGCAATATGGACCTGGAGCCATCTCATAATTAAAAGCAATATGTAACTCAATATATATACGGGGCTCTAACCGACGATGTTTGTTGATGTTAATGTTGTACGCCAATTGCGGCTCATCCAAAACTTCATTTATTGCTACTAAGTGCTATCGTGATGAATTGAATTTATATATATTTGCCTTGCGTATCAGCCGAGGTTCATATAAATATTTCAAATGGCAACCGTCGCAAAATGTGCTTTCCATCAAAGAAAAATGAAGAAATAAAACTTCTCTTGAAATTGTAGTTGCAAGATATTTTACAACAATTCGCGTACGATTAATAATATAAACAATTGGTAGCGTTACATGTAGTTAATGTTTTTATCATTTTTCAATTGCATAACTTTACCTTTAACTTAGACATTAACTTTAAAGCTGATCCTATGTCCAACTCCAAGCGTAACGCATTAATTTGCATTTAATTTTCAATAAGTGGAAATTTAATTTCTCAACACGAAACACACAAAAGTGCCACAAAACTAAAAATAATAGGAATATGATAATGAGGATGGAGATTGAGATGCAGATAATGAAGTAAGCCATGATGGAGGAAAAGCGCTTGAAAACTTGTTGTATTTGAAATTGATTTGGCCTTACTTTTAGTTATTTATTAAACCAACATGTACTATTATTGTGAATTGTATTATGGTTTTTTTTTTAGCAATGCAATACGAAAGTTTCAATAAAGAGCAATGTGAAAACCAGGGATCGCAACTTTTATAACTTTTAAAATAAAAATTGCAAAATAACAATTATTTTTTGATTTTTATTTTAAAGTTACGGAAAAACTCTTATTTTTAATTTTTATTTAAAAAGTTATAAATAATCGTTAAAATTCATTTTTTTAATAAAAGTTGTGAAACAACTCTTATTTCTGATTTTTTCAATAAAAATAAAAGTTAAGAGTTATTTTTGATTTTTATTTTAAAAGTTACAAATAAGAGTTATTCCATAACTTTTATTATAAAAATCAAAAAATAAAAGTTAAGCTGAATATCTTTTGAACCAATTAGTGTATAACAAAAATTTAAATTTATTCTTGATCTATGATTCGAGATCTTTCATATGATATATCAAATGTCCTTCAAGGACGAATTTGAAGGATCCAATTATTTTCTTTTACTATTTTTCATTTTTTTTTTTCAATATTCTGTTGCAGTGTTTCGGATTATTTTAGATTTTTTCTGATTTTTTAGATTTTTTACGATTATTTAAGCCCCATTTAGACGACCACTTTTTCACCGACACTTTTTGTCACATTTTGTCAAAAAGCTGTCCGTGTGGCGTAACCACACAAAATTTCAAAGCGTCGGTAGAAAACTAACGCTCACCGAAGGAAGTAGAACACGTTATATTCCATCGGTGAGCGATGGTGAGCGACAGGGACAGCTTTTTGTCAAATAACCGACACATTTTGTCAAAAAGCTGTCCCTGTCGCTCATCATCGCTCACCGATGGAATATAACGTGTTCTACTTCCTTCGGTGAGCGTTAGTTTTCTACCGACGCTTTGAAATTTTGTGTGGTTACGCCACACGGACAGCTTTTTGACAAAATGTGACAAAAAGTGTCGGTGAAAAAGTGCTCGTCTAAATGGGGCTTTAGTAAAAAACCAAATTATTTTAAATTTTCACAATCAAAGTAGCCAAAGCTTTTGATTATAGTTGCTTTTTGTGCTGTCTAAAGCATTTAAATTCAGAAGAAAGAAGGAGGCAGTTACAATATTTCCGTAGCTCACTAGTTAGAGTTGCTGACCTGTCAGTTCCAGTTTGAAAAAAAACTGGGTTCGATTCCCCCCGTCAATTGTAGTCAGTGTCTTTATAAGTATAAAAATATAAATGAATAGTATTTAACTTTTTTTTTTTAATCAAAAGAGTCAAGAAAAAATTGCTTGCAGAATATTGGAGAGCTAAGAGGAGCGCTCAAGAGGTCCACATTTATTGCGTATACAATCGAAAACAAGATATCCTAAATAAATAGTAATAGAAAATAATTGGATCCTTCAAATTCGTCCTTGAAGGACATTTGATATATCATATGAAAGATCTCGAATCATAGATCAAGAATAAATTTAAATTTTTGTTATACACTAATTGGTTCAAAAGATATTCAACTTAACTTTTATTTTTTGATTTTTATAATAAAAGTTACGGAATAACTCTTATTTGTAACTTTTAAAATAAAAATCAAAAATAACTCTTAACTTTTATTTTTATTGAAAAAATCAGAAATAAGAGTTGTTTCACAACTTTTATTAAAAAAATGAATTTTAATGATTATTTTTGACTTTTTAAATAAAAATTAAATATAAGAATTAAATTTGATTTATATTTTATAAATTGAAAATATAAGTTTTTGGCTGATATCGATAGTTCCGACTGAAATAGGAATTTTGGTGTTTACCATTTTACTGTAGCATGTTTCCTTCACATTGATTTTTTTAGCTAAAATTAGCATTCATAACTCTTATTTGCAGTCC